>JAUZST010028172.1:0-29966 GCA_034779995.1 Parotocinclus haroldoi | reverse complement strand
ATATATATGCATCAAATCATGAACTCAGTATCATGAATCGAATTGAATACTGCTCATCACTGTACCCCAATGTCATATCATATCAAAAACTTTGGATACTGCATGGATGAGTCAACCGATTCCCCAAAGTGGGGGAATAAGAGTGATTTACAGTGTCAGCAGAAATGGATTTGATATGCTGTTTATTTGCCAAACATTTGTGTTATCGTCCCCCGAATGTCAGAGCTCAGTGTGGGCGCACAAAAACAATAGGTCCATCCGCACAGTAGGCAGAGGTCCAATGGTTGTCATGAGTTGTTTCTTTTTCATTTCAGTGTTTCATTCTAAATTGCACACAGTATTTACCAGTGTACCAGTGTAAAAACTAACTTTTTAGAATGACCTGAATGTCGGCATTAATTCCTCATGAACGTCTGAATAATCTGAGCCAGATTTGCAGGCAAACACATTCTGCATTAGGAGCCGGCTGAACAAATATATTTCTTGCTAGACTCTCCACAACTGGAGTATAATATAATGAGAATGAGTTATGGATGTTAAAGGAGCCACACAAAAAAAAATCTTGCATTAAGCTGGAAACATAATGTCAACACTTTTACATCATTTAGCAGTACAACAAAACGAAACTTTCATTCCAAGAACGATGCATGGTGGAGGAAGCATCATAGTTCGGATCTGCCATACCCTCAGTAAGTAGCATGCTCGGATTCAGTGAGCTTATTTAGCACATTCCTTCACATGTTTGTGTAAAGGCAAACTGCATGGCTGGGTGCATTAAACACAATAATGCAGTTGATTAAGAGTTTCCCAATACTTGTGTTCATATACTGTATATTTATGTGTTTATGTTTTATATAAGTTTTATATTATTTACGGTTGGTGAATTAGCTTGTTTGTTAGCATCTGAGTTGACTAGGAGAGTCAATTTTAATACATAAATCACAAAACACACACACACACAAACACAAACATAAACATAGCAGTTTCATTCAGCAACTTTTTGCAAGCTTTCCATCCATAATAGAAGTCAATAAGGCATATAAGGCAATTCTCCAGCTGAAACTGGTCGAATAGCTGAAATGGCAGCCTAAAATATTTCTTGAACTGTTGTTCTTGTTGAAGCTCCCAAGCTACTTTTTGAAACTGGGAATGTGATGAACCCTTAACCTTTCCTCTTTTGAAACCCTACTTCTCCTCCGAAGCAGAAATAAAACTAGCAGTACTCTTCTTCTGTGTTTCGGTATTCTTACTGCGGCTTAACTTTAGATCACTAAATGTCACATCCTGAATACTGAAAAGAGCTACTCATTCAGCGATGTTATCATTTGATTTGATATGTTTTATGTTTTTATGTTAGGCACCATGTTAATGTTGCAGTGAATCACACTTTATAGGCTATATACATACAAGAAAATGTTGCCATTTCCATTTTTTATCCTCTTTCCCTATTTTCAGGCTCTCAGTGAGCTTTCAGGCCTATCCTGTAAATCACTGTAAACAGGTGAAAGTGCTTTCTGGATGAGACAACAGTTCATCACATGGCCTTGTAGCCACACCACCTGACCCATTACATGGCAAGCCTAGCCCAGGTTCAAATTGAGGTCTTTTTTTAGCTCTTACCAGTGACCTGCCGGTACTTTAGTACAGTTTGTACATCTACATAATTTATCAGACGCCTTGGCATAGGTGACATACAGTTACAATACAATTTTACAATTGTGAATTAAGGTCCTTGCTCAATGACCTAACAATAGCAGTAGCAGTAACAATAGCTGGTCCACAGACACAGCTGGTATTTTTGGTGGACCTGAAGGTTACCTATTATAACAATATGTTTGCTGCTTTTGTTGTACTCAGTTATCTGTGACTGCTGTTGCTTAGTGGTTAAGTTGTTGGACTATGGTGCAGAAGATCCAGGATTAAAATCCTACCTTTGCCAAGGTGCCACTGTTGAGATAAACTCTTAACCCGCAATTGTGAGGACTGTAAGACTGGATCCATTGTGAGGCACTAATGATAAGAGTTTCTGCTAAGTGAGTAATGGCACGTGAGCCCACTTATAATTTGCTATACCCGAAACACGCATTTGTCTTCATCTTGTCCATTATGTAATTAGGACAGGCCAGTTCTTGAGGCTATATATTTCATGTATTATTACAGTTACAATAGAAAAAAAAGCATAACTGACATTTCCATGGGTGCTGAGCTGCAGGTGTAGGACCAGTACGTCATCACTTGACCACTTTTAGTTCTTGATGCATGTTGACAAGAAAAAATGTCACACGTCGCTTGTTTGGCACTTGGCACACTTACTAGAACTTGCGTACAAGTCTGCTGGTAAGCCCTGACGAAATCCAAGATCACAGTAGTCTCACAATAGCAGTCACTCTAAAATCTGCAATCTGTGAACATTTTTTTATCTCCTATCATTATTATTTTGTACACAATCTAATGCAAATGGCTACCGTGAGTCATAACTATGTGGGTCATAACATACGAAGGTGAGTAAGAGCAGCCAAATAACAAGTAAAACAGGGAAAACCACTATAATGTGCTTAATAGATTTATTGTAAATGATAGTTCTAACATTTCATCTCTTTATTCATTATTGCTTACGTCTGTGTACATATAGTGCTTAAATATACAATACAACTCCATCAATGCACATAATGCCACACTTTGATTTTCATGATTCGATTTTCTGGGGGTCTGGAAAAGATTCATTTGATTAATCTGAACTCAACATACCTCCTGGAATGAATTATTGATGAGTACCAAGGTACCGCTGTACATTAATAGCCCCAGGTGGTTATTGCATTGAACTCCTTGGACCCTAGCTGTTTTCTAGATTTTTGCACCTGGCAAATGTAACGGAACCAGCTTTTTGTGGCTATGGATGAGAAATTTGCATGATGACGCCACATGTTTTAGAACAAGGTCAGATAAAAAGCATTAATTATACAGTCTTAATTTAGACTTGTCCTTATATAGTTAGCAAGATTATGTAAGATTTATTGAAACAAGACTGCTCCTTGAGATTTTGACAATGAAAAACTGTATATACACTCACCAGTCAGTTATACACTGCTCAATATTAGGGTATATTTTATTTTTGTGAGCAGTATATATTTTATCAGTCTCACTTCTGCAAAGACTGTAGTGCGGATCAGGTACTATTTAGGTGTTGGATCATTCTCAGCACTGCAGTGACACTAAGGTTGTAGTGTGTTAGTGTATGTTGTGCTGGTACATTTGGGTCAAGCACATCAGTGTTTACAAACTGTGCGCTCTATTAGACGCATCTACCATATTGCTCCATCATGTGGATGTAAAGTTTGTCTTCGTCATTCTCTAATCCTTCATCCGCGCTCCCAGGATAATACCTACAGGATGCTAGATCCTAAACATTTTGGCTGGTTGACCATTTTTAGTTCAGCAGTGACACTGCGGTATTTGAAAGCTCCAGCAGCACTGCTGATCTTCTCATGTCAGCACAACACACATTAGCACACAACCACGATGTCAGTGTCAGTGCAGTGCTGAGAATGATCCACCACCTAAACAGTACCTGATCTGTGCTGGTCCTATGGTGGTCCTGACCATTAGAAAATAGTCAATGGATCGAATAAAGTATGCAGAGGAACATATTGACTACTGTCTGTAATTGTAGAACTTCACAGTGTTTTTTTTATGGCAAGTGGATCTGATAAAATGTACAATTAATGTAGAAACAAGGCATTTGAGGAGTGTACAGCATTTTTATTAAAACGTTTTGGAAACCAAATATCTAAAGTACATATGTTCCTATGATTATATTTAGATAATACAGTACATTATGCCCTCCTGTTTTTTTAGTTAGACCTCAGTTAAGTTGGGAAAAAAAGAATCATTATAGTATCATTGTCTTTGCTGATCCAAAAGGTTCGGTATAGTACAAGGGGTTAATTCATAAATACTCACTGCCAATATTATTCAGCACCTATATAAACACCAGGCACATACTTTAAATAATGTATAACTTTGGGTTTAAACAATGAATCAGGTTCTGAGCGTTGCAGAGGAAAAAAAAAAAGCTGCTTAGCTTGCACTTTATCATCTTAAACTTGAGTTGAGTGTCATATTGCATGGACAAGCCACAGTGATTTCACAGCATTTCAGTTTATTCATAATGCATGAGCATATTTTCAACAGACTGCACTAATGAGACAAATCTGTCGTCTACAATTGCTTTTGACCATAATTCAGGCATGCAGAAACAGCAATTTATTATCCAGTTCCAGTAGGAGTCATCTTCCTCAAAGCTTTTCAGGTTTCTATGATGTTTGCTCCAAAAGAGTTAGAGGGTGTGCTGGTTTGCGTTCTTTTTTTCTCTTCCCATTTCCCTTTCTCTCTCTCTGTCTCTCACCATTTATTATTTTGCTCTAATTTCTTTCTCACCTTTTTGTGTCATTTTCCCCTATGACTTTAGGCACATTTTCATTTTTTCATTCTACTCCATTTCTCTGGTAGTGTTTGCCATTTGTTTTGATTTTTTATCTAATCTGTGATGTTTTCCAAGTCCACAATCAAAACTTGGGTTCTTGATTGAAAAAACATGAGTTGTAGACGAGTGTAGGAGATGCTACAGTGATGATACTGCTTGTGGTTATAATTAAAGTCTTAACAACTCAACAAGTTCTCTGATTGGAGTTGTCTGGCTGGTCACAAATTTTTTGTTTAGTTTTACTTCCGCCAGTGCTACTCTCAGTATGTCCGGCAGCAAGTATTCTTACTGTTTCTGTAGTGGTATGGATTTTACGTTGATAGCCTGATTTTCAGCACATTCGTTTTTTAGGTTGGGTTAAAAAGGTCGCTGGAGCAGTAATGTGACTGTGCTAACCAATGTGCTACCATGCCACCTCATTTTATTTACATTAACATTTATTTATAGTATTACTGACAAAAACTATTATTGAGGAAGGCCATATGAATTTCATTGTTTAAACAAGATTATATGTTCACTGTAAAATTTAAATGATTCAATTAATAACAAACTGACAAAACAAAATAACACTGTGTTATAAAAACACAAGGCACATGAGGACACACACTTTTTATGATCCAGTATTGCTGGTATGGTATGGTAGTTTTTGAAAGTTTTGTCCATTAGTCTAGTGCTGCTTTGACTGATGATAAGTGGGACCAGCCAAACATTTTATTCAACATTTCTAGGCACATAGATGAGCCAGATTATGACCTCCTGATACAATACAATGATTGCCTTTGGTGGGACTGTAGTGGGTTAGTGGTTATGTGGACTATGGACAAGAAGGTCCAGGGTTCTGATCATACCTCTACCACAGCTGGGTTCCCGAGCAAGGCCCCTTAACCCACAATTACTTTAAGTTCAAGTGATTTTATTGTAATTTCAACCATATACAGCGGGGTACATGATACAGTGAAACAAAACAACGTTCCTCCAGGACCAAGGTGCTACATAAAACAGTAAACTTCACAACATAAAGTGCACGTGTGCAGCATGTGCAATACTGGACAACAAACACTAAATACATAAACAAAAAACACTATACATAACAATAAACAATAAATACAAAATAACAGTGCAGATATCCCACTGGTAGTGTGAGCAAAAAGGTGCAGATATGTCCGTTATTCAATGTAAACAGTGTAAACCATAGGTAGGTATAGCAGCAGTTTAATACGTGTGTGTGTGTGTGTCTGTGTCTGTTTTAGTCCAGTCATTTATATGTACAGTTGTTCATACCAGACTCTGATTGTTAATGAGCTTGATAACTCTGGAGGAAGAACAGTTTGCACTCAAACACCCCACAATCCTTGTCATTTTTAGTTGTGTCTCTTGTTAAATTCACCCAGGTCTTGCCACCTGCCTATTTCTTTCACATCCAACACATTGATGGCAAGAACCGACTGCTTACTTGTCATATAACGTATTTCCAACCTTGAGATATGCACTTATAACAAGATATTTTAAAAGTCATAGCTTCCCCCTGTTAGCGTTTGCACCTTCAGTATGCAAATCATAGTATGTGTTTTTATGAGTTTCATGTATTGCTAATTACCTACTGATCCTAATGTACCTACTTTGATCAGCTAAGCTGTGTTTCAGTGACCTGACTGGTGTAAAACCTTTATCAGGGCTGATAATTTATGTTTATGTGCTTTACTTGCTCAGCTTGCTCAGTTTCTGTCTCGGCTATGGTTTCTTTACCCACCCCAACGCTACAGTATCCAGTGTTGTTTGTTATCCAGTGTTGTATGTTTTGGTTTATTAGTATATAGTGTTTAATGTTTTCTAACACATCGGGACTAAAGTGCAACAATTTACCATTTTCTGCCTTGGTCCAGATCAAGTAAAACAAAAAACTGATGTAAACAACCTCGGAGTTTAAACCTGCAATTAGCAGGCTGGTTAATGACACTAAAAAGCTTACAAAACAAATTGAGGAACACGAATTAGAGGCAGAACATTAGGAATTGGAAATAGAAACTCTCTACTGATAACAAGCACAGTTTCACTTTCCTGGTACCAAACAACCCAAAAGTTCTATTCCTATGTTTTTCCCTGGTTCTTAATTTACTTTCTCTCTCTCACTTTTGCTGTCTACGTCTCTGTCCCTTTGCCTGTGTGTCTCACTGTCTCTCTACGCTTGTTAGCCTGTCCTCATCTCAGTAAGACTTGCCTCTCTTTCTGACACCACTGTGTCTTGCCACTGTCAAAACTCCTCAGTGTAAATACCAGTATCCACACTCACTGAGTCATGTCTCTCCTCTCAGTCCTCATCTAAAATCCTGCCCAGGCCATCCCTGCAGCACAGCAGCTTCAGCTGGCAGTGCCTGCCTCTCTCCATCTGGCCATCCTATCAGGTGCCACACATCACTGCAAGCATGCTCTCTTTCCAACTCAAACAGAGGCAAATAACCTAGCCAACATTTTTGCTAATGCTCAGCTGCGATTCCTGCCAAGTGCGACTGGCACGCAATCAACTGTAGAGCGAGAAATCTCTTTTTGATAGTTCTACTTAGGGCTGTGCAGCATGACAGTATTATATATGGTTTATAATAAATTACGATGCACTTTACAGTTCCTGAAAATGCCCCAGCTATTATCAACTCCTGAATGCAAAACATCATTGGAACAGCAAACAGAATTGTGCACTGTGACTACAGGGGACTCAACGTGAACTTTATGGTCATGCTCACTGATGTAACAGCTGTATTTGATATCCACTGTCAAATATGGTGGTGGATCATTGACGCTTTGAGACTGTGTTGCTAGTGGTCCAGGGGAACTCTGGAAAGTCAATAGTATAGTAACATTTCCAAAAATCCTTTAGCCCCAAATATCTTCACTTCTTAAAGAATGGTATAGTTTGGTTGTGGTTGAATATCTTAGCAAGATAACGTTCCCAAGACACAAAAATCAAAAGTTGAGTGTATGGATCACAAAAATTGTAGTATTAGATAGGGGGTGTAATGTTGTCTGCTTCACAATACTGAGTTTGTGATATGGTTTTCTTACAATCTTTTTTCTTAAGCGTAAACAATGCGAAGCAATGCACATTTTCTTGAATACATTTTTAAACACAATACCCTAGTAATTAAAATTGTATTTCTGAAATGATCAGAAATAGAGGTTTAAATAAATGAGGTGTAAAACGTTCTGTTGTAGTTTCACTGTGCATTAAATAATGGAGTGAAACATTCCTTTGTATTTAAAAGTTTGAAATACAATAACAGTTTGAAATCTCGTGTACTTCTACACTAAATAGGTACAGGAGCATGATGTGATTTTTTTTGATACTATTGCATCAGATAATAAACAGAATGCATATGACATTTGTGCATCGTAACACCCCGAGTGGTTTATTTGTGACATATTATTATATCCTCTTTGCCATTTGGTACAATCATTCATTAGGTATGTGAGGGTGGCATGGCAGTGTTGGTCTCAGGTTTTAATCTCAGCTCTGCTCACTGTCTGTGTGGGGTTTGGTGTAGTTAGTTCCTGTTCGACTCTCCTGCTTGTAGATGCGTCGTCTTCTCTTAATTCACTGAAATTACTGAGGGTACGACACCTTGCACAACAACAGTAATAGCTCTGTCAGATGGAAACACAATGAGTGATCTAAAAAAAGCTTCGGTGACCCCTTTTGCTTTTTAAGCTTTTTGTTGCTTTGTACACCACAGTAGTAAAGAGGTACGAAGTAAACATTACTTGTACTGTACGCACAGTCTTCTGTCATCTGTCTGTCACTTTGTGTCTCTGTCTAACCTGTTTAACATGAGCCTAGAAGCATCATTTGCATAATATCTGTCAGGAATGTGACACAAGTATTGAGGCCAAAAAAAGATGTCCCAGGAGAGCAGCAATCCAATTTTCAACATCCAAACTAAAACACCTTTTCTTTCTCAGACTAAAACCCCATTGATTTTGGCTGATAGAACTTGTTTTAAGAAAGTTCCGAGTATATGTGACAGTCAGAGCAAATGCAGGCTAATAAACTACACATTTCTCTTTAAGTTTTATCCTAGATAGCAATGTGAAAGTTCTCATTATGTTTTACATTTAGAGGTCCTGACAAACACTTTTCAGTAGAGTAACTTACCAAAAATACCTGTAGGCAAAACAATAAAAGCAACCTGTCTTATCTGTAATTTAAAAGGGTAACAAAAAGAGTTAAACAATATATAAAAAAGAGATAAACAATTTATAGACTGGAACGCTAGAGACTAATGATGGGTTATACAAGTGCTAGAGTGGCCTGGTCTGTAAATAAAAAAGAAAATATGTGTCTAGTCTGTAATTTAAAAGGATAAGAAAAAAGTGAGATAATAATAGTGATTGAGTGGTCTGTGACTAAAAAGGAAACATTTTAAACATACATGCATTGTTAGTGCTTTCTTATATCACAGGTGTCAAACTCATAAGTGCCCTGTCAACCCTTGTGTAGTCTTAACATTCTGCATTCCACTCTTTTCCTCAAAGTAAAAAATAACCCACATTTACTTAACCTCTAAAATCTTAAAATCTAGAATCTTAACTAATTTTGTTATTATTATTGTTATTATTATTGATAAAGATGCCTAAATGTTTTTAAACCTACGTAGGTATTGTGTGTGTATATGTGTGTGTGTGTGTGTGTGTGTGTGTGTGTGTGTGTGTGTGTTAATATTTTACACACGTTGATTTTTTATGAAATCTCTAAATTAATAATATGTATTAATTATTAATGGCTTGACAAAACTCTCCATTTTGAGCTCCTTTGCGAGGAAGCATGAGGCTGTGGCCTTGTTTGTCAGTCTTTTTTGAAGCTTGTGTACAGAAGTGTCTCTTCAGTCCCTCTGCTTGTAAATATCCAGAGCAGTCATCCTGCTGAACCTCTGAGTCAAGTGTTGTACTTAATTAACCGCTAGAAAATATTCCTATTAAACAAATCATCCCTCATTTGAGGACTGAATAGTAACTAGCCATGCCACTGATATGACATAAATAGTTTTGTGTGAAGATTGTGCACTCAAAGGGTTCTGAGAAGATTTATGGGGAAAAAAACCCTACAGTCAAAATGAAAATCTCACCCAAATCAGGTGAAGGTCTCTCCCAAGAAAGCTAATGTGAAAACTCGTTCGTTAAGTCAGACATGCACATCTATAGATCAGTCCAGTGGCCCATAATCAAAAGTTCTGGCAGAAATTATCTTTACTTAGCAAGTGCTTAGCACTGCACTGTTGACATTGTATGGGCCTTATCGTCTTCCCCACTGATACTTGATGGGTGTGTGGTAGCTCCCGTCCCTCAACATGCTAAAGACAGGTATCAAGTACATCATCTTAAGCTTGCACCACTGTCTCAGTGGCCATCATCTATAGTCCCTCCAGCTTGCCACTGACTGGGCAGCATGCATCTTTTCAAACCTCATTTAACACTGAACCATGGCCCTTAATAATGTCCAAACTGCTCGTCGCAGAGCCAGAGAGGGGCTCCAGACATTCATTAGCTTAATGAAAACAGGCCACTTGCCCACCACCACACAGTGAGCACCTTCGGCCATCTGCTTGAGGGCTCACAGTCAGCTGCAGAGTATTTCTGTCATATCCAGAGTGCAGGAGGTGAAGCAGGCATCTTTAACGCCACGCCTGTTGATGCAGAAGAAAAATAATTCTCCCTGCATTCACAGTATAGTAACTTGTATGAGATGCGTGACTCATATGACCTTTTCCAGCCAAAACTTAGGAGCACATGTAAGTGTAAAAAAATTGCAAATGAAAGTCCTACTAGTGCTAAGATTAGACATAAAACCTGTCAAAAAGGTCAACAATAGGGTTTAATTTATTTATAATAAGTGATAGCGATTTGTCAGAATGTATTCCTGTCCTACAGTAAATTGGTATTTCCTGGAGAACCGGTATTACTGTACTGTGCAAAAGTCTTAGGCGACCATTAGCTTTGTTGTTTTAGCAATGGCATAATGATCTGACCAAAACATTTCAAACTTGGATTTGTCACATCATAATACTCTTTTCCAATGATGCACAGAAACAGCAATTCGTGACTGAATTTGTATAGAATTCATCTGATTTAATTCATGGAGAAGATTAATTTGGTCTTCCTATATCTTTAACTGCTTTCTAAGCCAAATGTGTCACCCAACTGCTTCTGCTAGCAATTTTAAGTTAGAGACATTTACTGTTGCAGGCAGTTTCCAGCTATGTACTGCTCAAGGTAGATAATACTGACATGTAAACATGTAAAGCATTATGGCTGCCGTGTGCTTGATAATGTGTGGAAGATAAACTTGCTCCGCTAACGACTGTTCTCACTAGACATGTACAGATTCACAAATCCATAGAATCATGCTCACACACACAGCTGATTTTCCTGGTGTAATTTGGAATGATGTCATTTCACCATAAAGAATTGTAATGTGTGAGTGCAGTTGAATAGATTGTGTGTGTAGTTGACTAGATGACTAGATTACAAAGCATTGTTGTATGGGCAATCACAGTCGTACAAAGATTTGAATGTAGATTGTTTTATATGTATTCTCTCAAGATAATTTGGGTCATGCTGCAAGAACATGATGATAATAATGGATAACAATTAAAGGCAGTGATGTAAATGCTTTGGAATGGCTGGATCAAAGCCCTGAACTGATCCTGAAGTGTTGTGAATTCATTTCATGTGATTTGTCAGCTGGACATTAATGATGCACATTTGAGCGACACAGTGGTGCAGTCGCCTAATGGACTCTGAATGTGTCCCCCTTGTGTTTGCATGGGATACTTTGGGTTTCTTTTCACAGTCCGAAAACATGTATAATGTATGACTAGTTTTGAAGTAATGATATATTTTGAAGTATGATAACCTTGTGTATGAAAGGGATGTTTAATAAACCAAATAAACAAATTAAGTAAATCTCCGGCTCCAACACATCCCGAAGGTCCTCTAAGGTGCTTGAGTTCTTCTGACTGTGGAAGCCATGTTTGAGTACAGTGACCTCATTGCCAAGAATTTGTCTGGTCCAAAGTGTGCTAAGAAAATGTCCTAACAGCATTACTCCACTATCGGCAGCCTGTACTGTGTGCTCATGTTGTTTGTGCCAAATTCCTACCATCCAAACGTTGCAGCAGAAATCAGGACTCATCAGAATAGTCAATGTTTTTTTCCAGTTTTCTATTGTCCAATTTTACTGAGCCCATGCAAAATTGAACCTCATTTAACTCTGCTTAGCTAACAAGAGCAGCGCCCAATGTGGTCTACTGCTGCAGCAGACCAATTGCTTCAAGGTTCAACATTCTGTGCTTTCAGAGATGCTCAAACCAGTTTGGGCATTCTCCTCTGGCCTCACTGGATATTTTCTTTTTTTTGGACCATTCTCTGTAGAGATGGCAGTGCATGAATATAACAGAAGACAAGTAGTTTCTGAAATACTCAGACCAGCATGTCTAGCACCAAGAACCATGCCACATTCATATATATATATATATATATGCACCCATTTCTTTAAACTGCCACTCAAATGTGCTATCATATGATGTACAGAAACAGTAAATTATAGTGACAGTTTTTCAGTTTGTGCTGCATTAAAGTAGCCTTCCTGGTACATAGTCATGTATTTAGTTTTCCTCTGCCTTAATTTTTGAACGTCACTGTTCAGGTATTTATTGACTATCAATGTTGTACATTAACAGGAATATCATGTCTGAATAAGCCTACAGCTGGCTTTGCACTGTATAATAATCTGCCTGAGTTTGCAGCCACAGGCAAAATTCACCAATCTTTAAATAATTAACAGGTCATTAATTAAGACTGATGATTAATGGTCTTGGAATGTGCAACGTGACTTGCTCGCCAATGGCCAATTTAGTGGCGCGCCAACTGAAGACACCTAACAACAAAATTATGACAGAGTCAGGACTTTGGATTAAAATCTCAGAGTGTGACTGCTGCTATGGATGATGCAAAACTCAGGGGACAGCTGAAAGTGGGAAAGTGCCAGCTGAGAAACAAACAAAACATGTGGGATAGAGAGAATGTTTTTTTGATGTCTTATCAGAGTTGTATCACGACAAGGAAAAAGGGATGTGGCATGGAAAGAAATGGCAGATGAATTCCAGCTGCCAGGAATGCAGCTCCCTAAATAACAAGCAAACACTCTGTTCAGACGCCTGTGTGGCAGCCTGACACCACCACAACTTTTTTCTTGAATGTTCCTGCAAGCAAGAATAAATCATTTTCAATATTCACAAGTCTACTGCTAGAAAATCTTTATTGTATAGCGAGATACGGAGAACATACAATGTCACACAGCACTTTCTCACATAGAAATTGCTCAAGATTGTATGGGAATCATCTCATGCAGTGTGACTTGTAATAATCTTATAAGACCCCTGAAACTGCACAGTCTAAAATCGGCTTACATCAGCTGGAATATTGTGCCTGCGCAAGTCTGCATCAACAGCAATGCTATATTTGTGCAAGCCTACATCAGTAGGATTGCTATGTTTGTACATGTTACACCAAAGGGAATATTATGTCTGTTCAAGGCTACATCAACAGGAACTATAGATCTGTGCAAGCATATATCAACAAGGATTTTCTGTCTGTGTAAGCCTACATCAACAGGAGTGTTATGCCTGTAATGGAATGCACCGTATATTGACCTTATTCTGCTCTGTGAAACAGGTTGTTGATCTAAATGGACATTGACTGGAGTAGTCCCATAATCTTTTTTATGGTAGTGTAATGTAACTAGTAATGGTATTTTTACAATATGTGTGGAACGCTGCCATCTTCAAGGCATCCAAAGCCTAAACTGTTTTACATTCCATCTAGGAATGTACACAACATCATATTTCTTTAGGTACAAGCACACATTAACATTCGCACACTTTACAACCGATATGTAAACACACGATGGAATATTAACATAAAAATACCTTGCTGGAAGAAGGGAAGGAGTTCACTTGAAGAAACACTAATGTTCAGAACAGGCTATGCAATATCACCTTTAAAACTTTACATAGGTAAATTCAACATGGCACTACTAGTAGGAAGTCACAGTGGTCAGATAACCAGCGCTTGGCAATTCTAGGTTTAAATAGGTCAAGTGGCAAAGTCACTTGTAGGCTTAAGCACAGTACAGACCATTTCAGATCTATGCTTGGGTCTGTCTGTCCCCAAAAAAGGGTTGGTGAGCAACACAGACAATAGGTAGTTCTTACTTATACTAGTAGTTAATGCAAAGTAATATTTATATCGTAATTTATATCGTAATTAATATATATATATATATATATATATATATATTTATGTAAACAAAACTTCTAAGCAGGACAAACATAATATTTTGGCAGTAAATATGAGCATGCTAAACCTGTTTAAATTAACCAGATATTTACTGCCATGACATACAAGATATAATTTCGTAATATATTTTGTTGTTGAGCGGCACGTTGGTGCAGTAGTTAGCACTGCTGCCTCACAGCTCTGGTTTGATCCAGACCCTGGGCTTCACTAGTGAGGAGTTTGCATGTTCTCAGAATTCGGGTTTTCTCCTACATTCCAAAGATGTGTGTAGGGTTTATTTGTGTTTTCAAAATACCTCTTAGTGTGTGAATGTGTATATGAGTGTATGTGCCCTACAATGAATTGGCAGACGTCTAGGGTTTTTCTTACCTTTTGCCTTGTGGCGCTGGTTAGGCACCGACTCTCCCACTGACTAGACTGGGATGGTCGGTACATCTCTGCATCAACAGGAATATGTCTGTTTTCGCCTACATCAACAGGAATGCTATGTCTTATTAGAGCGATGAACTGTGTTTACTGACAATGTGCTTTCTGAAGTGTCCCTGAGCCCATGTGGTAATATCCGTTACAGAATTATATCGGCTTTTAACGCAGTGCCTCCTGAGGGATCAAAGGTCACAGACTTGGCACTTACTTGCAGAGATTTCTCCAGATTCTCTGAATCTTTTATTGATATTTTGGACTGTAGGTGATGAAATCCCTAAATTATTTGCAATTTCACAGTGAGAAACGTTGTTCTTAAACTGCTGGATTGTTTGCTCACACAGTTGTTCACAAAGTGGTGAACCTCACCCTGTCCTAGCTTGTGAACCTTTCGGGGGTGCTCCCTTTATACCAATCATGACACTTATGTTTCCAGTTGACCTGTTCACCTGTGGCATGTTCCTAACAGTTCCTTTTTTGAGCATTCCTCAACTTTCCCAGTATTTTATTGCCCCTGTTCCAACTTTTTTGGAACGTGTTGTAGGTATCAAATTAAAAATGAATGAATATCTGCAAAAAACAATAAGGCTTATAAATGTGAGCATTAAACATCTTGTCTTTGAATTGTATTCAGTTGAATATGGGTAGAAATTTGGATGGATTTACAAATCAACATATTCTTTTTATTTATGTTTTACACAACGTCCCAACTTCATTGGAATTGAGGTTGTAGATAATTACATTTTATTGGATGAAGAAATCTCTAAGGGAAGCTTATTTTTATGGGGTCAAATTAAAAAGACAGTAATGTTATATATGTGGTAGAAGGAAACATACAATGGATAAAAAGAGTAATTGGTCTCTTTGACTTTTGGTCAAATGTAAAATGTTAGATGTTGCCCCTAGCCAATCGTTAGATAGCTCATCATCCACAGTGTATTACTTGAGTCCCCAGTGGAGATAAACTCATAATATAAAGCTCAGTTCAAGCATAGACCTCTGACCACTCAGTGGATCTTTATTGGCATCTGCACATGTTCTGATATCAGTGTGTGGAATAGAGGCCCTTCACTGACCCTGAACATTGATTAGCCAGGTGACTGCCTGTGCTCCCTACAGACAGAGCTGCATACATCAACATAAGGCTTTCAAAGGAGCACAGGCCGGTTTGTGATCAGCAGTTAAAATCAGAACATCAGATGTTCACTTTTTTCCAAGCCAATTCTTTTTATCTGATCGATTCTGATTAAGGTGATGTTGGCTTTGTCTGTGATAGAAAAAAAAAAAACCTGTGGATTTCTTTATTGACTTTGAAGTAACAGAACTGTCAAGAAGCATGAGAGACCAACAGTATTGCTTTTTCTCTTCTCCATTACAGTTTAATTTTGTTGGAAAACTGCTGGGGCCCCGGGGCAATTCCATGAAAAGATTACAAGAGGAAACAGGAGCAAAGATGTCCATCCTTGGCAAGGGCTCAATGAGAGATAAAGGCAAGGTAGGATAACGACATTCACTTCTGAGTTCAGTGTCTGAAAATGTTTCTGCCGTATAATATTCATTTGGATATATTATTCAGCATTATTGTTTAATGCGTGGTCTTACGTAAAGAAGTATTTTGAAATGGTAAATGAACTGTTCAGTGAAAAACGAATATAATTTATGTTACCAAAAAATTTATTGTAATTGTAATTTAAGGTGGCATTGCTCACCATGCTGTGTTAAACGGGCAAAAGTATGTACATTTCAAACTTTGCAGTACCATTTATACTTTTGTCCCGTGAAAGCTTGGACATGTGGATATAAGCACAAGATCAGCAGCTGTGAACCCTTAAAATATGCATCATTTACAATTCGTTTGATTTTATATCAGCATTAAGTTCAAACCTAGGCTCAAGCTTAAAATAAACCAAGACCATCTTCTACGTGGAAAGTTTTGGCGCATCATATATGGCTAAGAAGGTGAAATAAATCAAATTAATTTTAAATGCATGCCTATTCATAGACATGCAAGTTTGTTATATGAGTATTTCCTGTATGTGTGCTGATTTTGAAAGGAAAAAACTATTAATGTTGCCAAAAAGTGTTAAGAAGTTTGCTAAAGTAACATTCATTTTTAATACTAGTGGCTGTACTATATGAAATATGCTATTACAGCATTTAGACTTTAGACTTCTGGCCATGTACTTGTTTGCTTAGTTTTGCACAATTGAATGACTGCTTATCTTTGATTTATTATAGTTTACATATTTCTGGTGCATAATTATATATGCTAAAATAGCACTTTATTAATCCCTGATGGGAAATTAGTGTTCCAGTGGCAATAAATGCTTTGTTTAATTTCTGCTCAGTGGTGCTGAGCAGTTTGTGAACAGTTTGTGAACTGTGAATTTTTCTATATATCTGTAGAAAAAGACCTAAAACATACTTGGATCTTCAAATTTGATGAAGAGAATACAATTCATAATTTCATAAAATACATTTATGTATTTTACACATACATTTATTTATACATTTAAATATTAAAATGGGATGATTTATTAGACTGTTATGGGATGCCATAAAAACTCCTGTGTGTACAATGTATATGTAATGTGCACGTGTTCCAGTATTACACTATATGGATAAAAGTATTGTGACACATATGCATTATGTCTACATGAGCTTGTATGGCGTCCCATTCTAATAGACAAGTTCTTTCACGCCAAATTCATACAACCATGCTTCTAAGGAGCTTGCTTGTGAACTGGGGCACAGTTATGATGGAACAGAAAAAGGTTGTCCTCAAACTGTTCCCACAAAGTTGGGCGGAATTAGATATTCCAAAATGTCTTGGTATGCTGAGGCATTAACATTTCCCTACAAGGATCCAAGGCCAAACCCTGAAAAACAACACAATATCATTATTCATTTTACAGCTGGCTCAGTGCAGTCAGACAGGTAACATTATCCTGGCTTTTGCCAAACCCAGACTAGTCCATTCGCCACTCCACAGAATACATTTGCACTTCTCCAGAGTCCAGTAGCGGCATGTTTAACACTAATCCATTTGACACTTGCCATTGTTCTTAGTGATGTAAGGTTTGCATGCAGCTGCTCGACCATGGCAACCCATGCGATGAAGCGCTCAGGACACCGTTTTCGTGTTTTTTGTGTAACTGAAAATATGTTGAGAAGAAAAGGACTACAACACTACTGATAATTAGTCATACTCAGATCAGGGGTGAGTAATGAGACCTAGATCCAGCCTAAATCTGAGTAATGAGACTTAGATCAAGACTAGATGTGAAATAAATTAAGCACAGAGCAAATCCAAGTAATGACCAGCTTCTTCTGAAGCTCTAATTACATCCTGACCAAGAGGGAATTGAGACCGTTATTTGGTCGTTGTGTGGTGTTAAATCCATGACGGTAGATTTCAGATGAGAATGGATCTGAGTTATAGAGGATGATTACTAAGTTCTGCACTCCATAATCACTTTATTAGGTACACCTCAGTTTTTACATTCATTGTACATTTTATCGGCATCCTCTTACCACATAAAAGTGTTAATTCTACAATTACAGACTGTAGTCCATCTGTTTCTCTTCATACTTTGTTAGCCCCCCCGTTACTGTATTCTCTATTGGCCACTGATCACGTAATTTCTGGATGGTGTCTCATTTTCAGAATTGCAGTAACACTGTGGTTTTTTTTTACAGAAGAAATTGTTTCAGCCTATTTTGCACTGACAATGCAATTGTATAAGACATTTACAAAGAAGATTGAAAGACTCTCTAAGTTAAAGTAAAATGTGCCATGACCATATATCTTCATTTATTCATTTAGGGCATGAATGCTGGTAAAGATGCAACACTGGCTCTATACACTTCGTGTTTACATCTTTTCTGGTCTAGCTCTTAATGAATGTTTAATCAGGAATTGATTTGCATTGATGATTAGCTTGGAGATTCAGCGCAACTGGCTCTTGTTTTAGATGTGCTCCTAATGTTGTATATGGTTTAGGTTGAGTACAAGGTGTCTGAAATTTTTTTGCTTGCCCTGCTGCCACAACAAGCCTAAAATGGATAAGTGGAAAAGAAGATTAAGATGAATGCGCACATTTAAGTGCCCCGTGGGTGCAACCCTGGACAGACAGACACAATACTGACTCCATTTCCATTATTTAAATAAAAATGTGTTTATATTTACAGAGCTTTACAATTACAAAGGCACACAGTCTCAACTGAGCAAACCTATGGCAACAGTGGCAACGAAAATTTTGGTAGGACCAAGAGAATGGTACCCAACCTCCCTGGAGAACCTAGATATTATGTAAAAGATAAACTGATTACTGATTAATTGTTTAAATATATATTATCTAAATAATCAGTATCTTTATACAGAAAATGGTCTGATCAAAGGACAATAATGTAATCTGTGGATATAATTAGGTTATTGGTGAAATAGGCCAGAGAAAATATTTAAGCAAATTGTACCCGAATACAATGCTGATGTTCCAGCATACAAGAGACTGGCTATAACAGAATACAAGCAGTTTGATTGCCATGCTAATGATCATGTCTAAGGGAAACAGAAAGACAAAACTCTATTGGACAACAATTTGAATGATTTGGACAAAAATGTCAACTGGCCAGATGAATCTCCATTTCTGTTGCACCATGCTGATGGTAGAGTCAGAATATTTTGCAAGCTGCATGATTCAATTAACCTTCCTGTCAGCTGTCAACAGTTCAGGCTGGTGGAGGTGTGGTAATGATGTGGATGGACCTTTTGATAGGTGGGCTTTCTAAAACATTGTGCTTGACCAAATTCATCTGTTTATGTTATAAAAGAATGACAGTTTCAGCCGCGAAATACATGGATTGGTCATTCTTTTGATACCCTGGCCTCTGATCTGACCCTAGACCTTAATCTCATAGAACATCTCTAAGACCAGGTACTACATTCTGTTCCGAGCATGTCTGTACCTCCACCTAACATGTGCCAGCTTTGATAAGCTGTCCTGTCTGCATGGGTCAGTATTTCTTCACAATGATTTCTGCACCTAGTGGAATTTGTTGCAGCACATTGATGCGGTTCTGAAGAGCTAAGAGCTAAGAGCTTCCCTCTACACACTACCTCTGTTATAGTGGCCATTCAGTGTAATTAAACATTTTGGTCCGATTTGAGAAATTTCAAGACGACAGTGTATCTTTCAATGCCAGGGAATAGATTTATGCAAATTTGATTGTATAGGAGCCTGATTTTGTTTTAGGAAAACCTCAAATATTTGGACTTAGTGATCATTTTTACACTGTGTTTCTCCTACGTTGCACATGTTGTGTATCAAGAAGAATTCCAATAATTCGTTATTATGTTTGTTTTATTATGTTATTATGTTATGTTATGTTATTATGCTTAATTACATGTTGCTTTTTTGTACTGTTTTGTTCAATTTCTAACTTTCTTCCATGCTGTTTTGCTTTCTTTTGGCTACATAATTTTAGTAAGAATAAAGAATACATTTTAGTAAGCAGTCTAAAATCTTATTCAGTATTATCTGAATATTGAGTCGTCAAGTGATTCTGCAGATGCCATAGGCATAATGCTTTTCATGTTTCTCAGCAGATGGAGAAAATGGCATTTAGGTTTTCAGCATAATCATTATTCTAGCAGTAGCTCATTTTGAACTCTTGACTTTTCTGTTCATGGCAGTTATGGCTTATTGACATGAGACAGACTTAGAAGCTTAACTTGGAACCATTCATTTCATGTAGCATGGCTTCTGCGGGTCTGGTACAAAACCTTCTTTGATCTCTGAGTAAGAGCAGCATAAACAGAGCCAGAGCCGTGCAGAAGTTTTCCTAATATCTCTAAATTCAGTCTCTTCAAATAAAAAGCTTAGACTTAGTGTTGGCAAATAATAATAATAATAATACAGTGGTACCTCTGAGACATTTTTTGTAGTAGTAATCTTAGTGAAAAAAGGTATCCATGGACAATATAAAAGGTTAGGGTATAAGGGCCAACTGAATGGAAAAAAAGTAACTAAATGCTCCAAAACTGTGCATTAGCAGAACGGTATCTCACAAGAGTGTAACAAAAGTTACATTTATGTAACTATTTTATTATATCTTTTCATGGGGCAACACTGAAGATATGACTTCTTAATTCAATGTAAAGTAGTCCTTCTACAGCTTGTATAACAGTGTAAATTTGGGGACTGTTGTGGCCTAGTGGTTAAGCTACTGGACCATGGATCAGAAGGTTCATGGTTCAGATCTCACCTTTGCCACAGTTGGGTCACTGAGCAAGACCCTTAACCCAAAATTGCTTGAATTGTAAGACTGTATTAATTGTAAGTCGCTCTGGAGAAGGGCGTCTGCGAAATGACATAAATGTAAATTTGATGTGCTCTCAAGATAACACATTAATGTCTAAACCGCTGGCAACAAAAGTAAGCACACCCATAAGTGAAAATGGCCAAATTGCAAAAAATCCTGTGACCAGTATGAGAGAATTTGAGAGCAATAACAACAAATTTAACATACCTGCTCCCCGTTCCTCACCTAAGACCTTGTACCACTAGTGAGTCACATGATCCCAGAGAGGGAAAGTGGCTAAATGGGAACAATTTGGCCATTTTCACTTAGAGATGCACTCACTTTTGTTGCCAGTGGTTTAGACATTAATGGCTGTGTGCTGAGTCGTCTTGAGAGCACAGCAATTTTACACTGTTATATAAGCTGTAGACTGACTTCTTTATATTGTATCAAAGTGTCCCCTAAAAAGATAAGAGAAAATAGTTACAAAGTTGAGGGATGTACTGACGTTTGTGAGACACTTTTCTGTATGCTATGTGTTGCTTTTACTTTTCACTTTCAACCCATTAATCTTACATAATATAAAATGATATGAGATGTTTTCAACAGTTTAGTACTGAGCTTTGTGTTAATGATTTTGGCCAACCATAGGTTAATGTAAGTGTATGATTCTTATACTTCTCAAGTCTTTGCTATCATACAGTATGCACCGCTATACCAAATACTTGTTAAACTTTTCAGTTTATGGTTTACATTACAGACATTTACATTTGTTGTTACATAGCCCCTTCGTAAATCAGGGAGCACTCGTACAATACAACTTCATTATTGCATATAAAAATATATTAAAAAAATGTGGATTTCCTGTGGGTCTGGAACAGATTACTGGAATTTACAGTTTACCTTATGCAAAGAATTTGCTTGATACACGTTGTTTTTGGCTCTCAACAAGATTTCTGAAACAAAGTGTTCTGAAACAAAGAGAACCAATGTCCCACTGTAGTTGATTATTATTTAAACCTGTTTGATTACGTCTTATGAGTAGGAAAAATAGTTTCATAAAACTTTCTGCACCACAGTCTGCACTGCTACATGCATCATTACAACGGTAATTCATCTAATGTATCTTTTAAGGAAATATATGGTTTAAATAATGTAATAACATTACTGATAAGTACAATAAACGTGTTGGACCACTGAAATACTGTATATACGAACTTTATTGGTTTGCACAAACCATTTTCTTAAGTATTATGCCTATAGCTGTCCAGGAATCGTCAGTGAAATTGGTCCATTTGTTTCTTGACAGCTTTTTCCATACCACCAGGGAGAAGCTAGACAGCTAACATTCTGTGTAGTTGTCAGTGCGCCATGTACCTCTTTTTTTTGGGGGGGGGGGGGATAAACATAAAGAAGGAAACACTTGTCATTATGTCATATTTCTAGGGGGTTCTGGCACACACAGACTCACTTCAGTACCTTTTGATACATAACCTGGAAGACAGAGCAGCTTTTAAAAGAGCGCAGTGTGCTCCATTTGCTCTTGGTCTGACATGAAAGGAAATTCAAAGCTCTCAGACTTGAAACGGTACAATATCTCATGGTACTGACAGTTTCTTTGTCCTGGAGAAGAAAGGAAATAAAACAAATACTCTTTTGAGTTTCTTCTTTCTCCCATTTTGGGAGGTGCCACCCAGACACATGCACACTACGCATACTCAGAAAACGATAGAAGCTGTATTATGCATATTGTTATACACATCAACTAATTTTGACATTAAAACACGGTTGAGGAATTAAAATACCAGGAGTGCTTTCTGACCAAAGTCATTTGTGGTACTTATAAAGAGATTGGGTCACTCACCTCAGTCTGACCCTAAAGCCAATTTTAGTTAGCGTTAATCAGTAATGAAGAGAGTCTCGTCATGCATTTGCCAGTGCCCCTCAATTACAGCTCTCCAAACACAGGTAAAAGTAATCAACAGGAGAAGCTCATGAAGGTATTTTATAATTCTATTTTTTTCTGAAGAATAGTTATAGATGACCTTCAGCAATGGGGGGTAGGAATCAGAATTCCTCTCAGATAAATTTTTCGTTTATCCATCTGTGTGGAGAAAATTAAACTGAGTTGTTGCAACAGCAGTTTCTTTCTGCTAAACAGCCCTTCACACTGCGGATTACACGCCACAGAAATACTTTCCCGTCCAGTTATATAAGTGCCTATATCAGTACATAGACCTTCATATACGTCATCCTGCAGAGAAGGGTAAAATAGCCGTAACCTCAGTTTAAAGTACTGCGCAACTACTGCAACTACCCAAGAACCATGTTATCTGTATGGACAATACTTTGTAGATACCACATGTGTAACAACTGTTATTTTAGCCACGCTTACTGCCAATAGTTTTGTAATATGAAGTATACATGTATATTTGACATGGCATTATCACATGATATTTCATTCAATCTTTACCAATTGCTGAAAATATGTAAAAATAACAAATGGTGATCACATATTGTTTTTTTTTTTTTCAAATTGAGACATTTGGCCAACATCAAACAAGATGGAACACAGATTTAAACACAACAAAAGGTTTCAAAAAGATTCTCTGTTTTTTAAAGAAAGTACCCTTTATGTATTTATAGCATTATATAATATACTATACTTTTTTAGTCTGTAGTAGTTTGATGCCGGGGTGACCCGGTGGCGCTGTCCTTCGCCCAGGAACGGGATCGCGGAGGCACGTGAGGCGGCTTGTCCCCCTGGTGGGGCTTGAGCGCTGGGGCTGGGCGCCGGCGTGGCTGAACCCCTCAGCTGTGTTGCGACACTGAGGTAGGGTCTGGGGCAAGTTCCCGGGGGGATTCGCCCATGGGGCGAACGAGGGTCTTCCCCCTGGGCGTAGGCATGCCGAGTGGCATGCGGGAGACCATCCACTGATGGATCCGGAGGCCCAGTCGATGGACGAGTTGTGAGCCTGCAGCCATGGGTAACCCAGGACAACTTGCATGTGCGGGGAGTGGGTCACAAGGAACGAGAGTCATTCCTGATGCCGTCCCACTCGGAGCGTCAGGGGACGGGTCCGATGGGTAATAGGGCCCCCTAGGAGCTTCCGTCCGGCGACTCCACAGACTGACATGGGGGCTGGAAGGCGTTCCAGGGGTAACCCAAGGCATCGGGCCAGCTTTCGGTCGCAGAAATTAGCGACCGATCCCGAATCTAAACCGGCCCGAATAGAGGCAGAGCTCCGCAGCTCCACTTTTATAGTAGAACCTCCAGGTGTACGATATCACGTCGTTAAACACGCACCCAATATAAACCGCCTTCGACCGGACGCTCTGTAATTGCGACTGGACCAACCACGAGCACACCGGGCGTCTAAGGTAGGCTGTGTAACAATGCTAAGTTGGAATGCTGGAAGTGTTTGCAATCATAGACCTCCAAGTAATTACAATTACATAAAGTGATTTTCCCTACATAACAGTTATTTGGTCAGAACGATGCCTAGTTCTGCATAAAACACACAAGTTCTGTAGTGCACCTGGCTGCTTGTGGCTAAAAAGGTCTAACATTATTTTGCTATTTATCAGCATACTTTATGAGGTGTGAACTTCGGTTCACTGGTGTGTGCACACTGTCCAGGGTAACACTTTATTTGATGGTGTGACAAATGACTCACAGGAATCGTGTATTCATCATAAATGAGCTGATCTGACACAATTTGATCTTTATTTTCAGGAAGAAGAGCTAAGAAAAAGTGGGGAGGCGAAATACGCTCATTTGAGCAATGATCTCCATGTATTAATTGAAGTCTTTGCACCACCTGGAGAAGCTTATTCCCGCATGAGCCATGCCTTGGAGGAAATCAAGAAATTCCTTGTTCCTGTAAGTTCAGTCAAACTTCTTCATTCCTCCAGCACGTTAACGATGCAGAGCTGTGCTACTGTTCTCTGATTAACCCTCAGATATTCCTTCCAAATGTTAATGTTGTTTAATTTTGTCTGTTAAGCATGTAGGTAAGAGGAAAAGACTGAGCTTTTTATATGTGTGTGTAAAAATTAACAAATTTATTACGCCTGCAGAAATGTGGAAGCTGATTTACTGATTTGAAAGAGGATTGCATTCGCTTGTGATTTAATTTGCAGTAGGTGTTGTCTGTTCGGTGGTTATTGTGTTAATGAATATTTGAGGTATTTCAATTTAGTAAAAGTCAAGTTGGTGTCAATGGACATTGATTCATTTAGTATTCACAATATTTTTTACCAAATTGAGACTCTAAATGAGTATAGACGAAAACAGATGCATAATTTGGTGTTGTCTCAAAATGTATGCAAAAGACAAATCATTTTTTGCCCTAATGTGACACAGATGTGAGTCCTAGATCTTACACAAATCGAATAGGTGGCCATGGAACCTGAATGAGAACTGAAATTGGAATTCATACAATTTTGATGCCATTCCAGAAACCCCCAGAAAATCCACACTGTATGAATCATTATAATGGAGTTGTATTGTACTGTACACATGCTCCCTGATTTATGATGGGGTTACATTCCAACAGATCGATCATAAGCTAAATGTGCCATGAACCAATGAGCTTAATATAGTCTATACTGTATCAAAGCAGAGCCTGATAGCCTAGAGTTGGCATAAGTCATTAAAAAAAAAAAACAATATAAACGTGTTTAAACATTTAATATCTTCAGTTTTGGGAGCAATGCATTGGAAGTGAAAAGTAAAAGCAAAACACTTACTCTATTGGTGAACTAAGGGCACTAGCATAGCAAAGCTAACAGTCTGTTTACTCTTTGGTTGGCTCTTAAATCTTATAACTAACTACAAATACGGTACTGTAGTAATGAAGAATATGTTAACCACAGTAGAGATATTCTTTGAGCATTGAATTTGAATCACTGAATCACTCTGTACTGAATCATGAATCTAATTTAGACTGAAACGAGGATTGACTCATACAAGTTTAAGCAAGTGTGCTTAGTACCGAACAAACTACCAGAGCCGAAACAAGTTTTTCTTGTCAGAATATGTTGAGAACTGAATTGGTCAAGGTGATCAGAAACCGAGATACCACTGTATTGCATTTCTGCAAATAATTTGATTTGCAGGTCCATTATTTGCTTATTTGTCTCTTCAATTTACAACTTTAATTGCGTCTGATATGCAGAATAATTAGTGTACACACAAAGCCACATAGATACAGCTTATGGGGAAAATAAATAGGTGTACTGTCGTCCAGTCTTTCCTCTCTCAAACACTTCCAACAGTGTTAGCAGAGTACCCACCTAGGCGAGGGGCGCTGCAGACGCTCGCACTGAGTGTGCTGGTGTAGCGGACTAATGTACCAGCTGAATGGGCAGTATGTCTTAGCACAAATCACAAATACACTGTATATCACTTTCTGACATATGATGTTATAGTATACAATACTGTACTGAAGTCTAATTAGTATATTTTACTTTATAACTATAACAGATTCCTATGTTAATTGGTTATTTATATACTGTTACATTGATTAATATGGCAGCTTATTATTTTAATGCAATGCTTCTACTGTCCTCCTCATATCACTCAGTTGGTGCAGTTGGTTCTCATCCAATAGATAGTTGTTCTTTGTGGAGTCTTGGCAAGAAAATGTCTTCAAACATTAGTGCTCGGAGCACCTAAATCTCTTTAGCTTACTGCTCAGGTGTTAACTTGCTCGTTAGCTTAGGTTTGGACTAAACACACACAGTTCTAACTCGGTTTGATGTGTTTAAAAACTTTTTGTTGCAAGCTCCTTGTGTTGTGTTTATGACTTTCCACTACATGTAACAAGCTGTAAATGGCCTTCATTATTGAATATGCATGTCCTATTATAAATAATAGGAAAAGCCATGTATAGTTACATTACAGGAGCCCCAAAGGCTATGTAACTATTGTAATGCTTGGTCCATTTCGGTCATTGTCCTTTTCGGCCAACGTAATGTAGACTTAAGTAATATGCGTAATGTAATGAACGTAATGTAAGCAGGGCGTAATATTCACTAACCACACTGCAGTATTTTAATAAATAAATAAACTATTAAAAAGTTACGGCTCATGGGAGCAAACTTGTACGTACAGTAAATTATTTTCAGCTTGGCTGGATTTTCAGGAATGTGGCACACGTTCGCCATTCTAATAATATAATACTGTCAAGTTACATAATATATGCCGTTTTTATTACACCAATGACAAATAAGAACTTTTTCTATTACAATCAGGTTGCAAATTTCGTAAGTTTTAGAACGAGTGGGAGTAGGCACAGATTTAAGAGCTGCTCTCAGCACTTTTTCATTATCTGCTCTAGACTGAATATATTCGAACATTAATAAGATCAACAAATGTAGGATAGAAAAATCCATCGGAAGCTTTGTCTTTTCCTCAGGCCTGAAGCATTTAATACTTCAGGAAGCCAGCCAATAATTAATGTCCTTGTTGTATATATATGCATAGTTCTGGCTGGAAATGTGACTAGTACTGTGTGAAATGTGAGCCTCAGGGAAAAGGCTTTTGGAGAGACTCTTGCACTGTTACTCGATATGCCCTGAGCCATCCAATATGCCTGAAATATCATGCAACTTCATCAGAAGTACTGCTTTAGTCACAAGGCTTCATGTATTAATCTGTTTTGCGCTTGTGGAGGGTAGTATTTATGTGATAAGACCCTTTATATTTACATTACAGTAGACTAAACATACTTACTACGGTAATTCCTGATCAGTGCCCATTTCGGTCAACATCCTATAACAGAATTTGAGTGGTGGATCATTCTCAGCACTGCAGTGACACTGATGTGGTGGTTGTTTGTTAGTGTGTGGTATACTGGTATAAGAGGATCAGACACAGCAGTACTGATGGACAACTAGA
Organism: Parotocinclus haroldoi; assembly: GCA_034779995.1. Lineage (NCBI taxonomy): Eukaryota > Metazoa > Chordata > Actinopteri > Siluriformes > Loricariidae > Parotocinclus > Parotocinclus haroldoi. Next base: position 2,508 of record JAUZST010028172.1, on the reverse strand, counting down.
TATCACTGTTGGACTGAAAACAACACCCAGCATTGCAACAGACAATTCTAAAATAGAAGCAACTAATAAACACATGACGACAGTGCAAACCATAGGAAACAGGGTAGATGGTAAAATAATATAACCTAGAATTTGGCCAGCTTTATGTTAATTAAATTAAATTAAACTGTTTTATTATAAATGCAGTTAAATCGCCTTGGCAGGGATAAAACATATGTTTTTTTTTTTACTTTGTTGATGGTAACGTGTTTATTAAAAAAGTATTATAGTAGAAAGTCATATACTGGTAACAAAATGAGAAAGAGTACTGACATTTGGACTTCACTGACGTAATTGGCATGCTTTTCCTTTAAGTGGTTCAGGAACTGATTTATATAACATACACTTTTGTAATAAAATGAAGCTAATTTTGGCATTACCAAAGACTTTACAATCAGAATTAAAGAAACAGTACAGGCAGTACAGTTTAAGAGTAAGTACTATAGAAATCCATCGATTATGCTTAATCCACACAGGGTCGCGGGCCAGCCGGTGTCCACACGGCAACTCTGGCCACAAGGGCAGGAACAACCCTAGATGGGGCACCAATCCATCGTAGGGCACACACACACAGTGACACACTAAGGACCACTTTAGAGACACCATTTAACCTATCACATATGTCTTTGAAGTGTGTGAGGAAACCGGAGTACCCACACAGACACAAGGAAGACATGTAGACTCCACACAGAAAGGACCTAGGCCACTTCATCCTGGGATTGAACCCGGGACCTTCTTGCTAGGAGGCAGCGGTGCTACCCACCGAGCCACCGTACTATAGAAATACAATCCCGGTCTGGTCTGTGATTAAATACAAATAAAAGTAAATGTAAGACACCTGAATTTTTATATAAGACACCCAATAATTTTTTTTATTTCTATTTCTATTTATTTCCAACTGTTTTCTGGTTTGTTGTAATTTAAATGCAAACAAATCTTGAAAAGGGACACATTTTCTAGTGAGAGATTTTATGGGGGAAGAAGCACCTCTTTAGCCTCTCAGTCCTGGCTAAGTGGATTTGGAGGTGCTTTCCAGATGGCAGCCACTAAAAAAGGTTTTTATTTGGCAGAGTTCGCTGGGATCTTTCCTGCTCTGGTCTTACACTGCCAGGTGTAGATTTCCTGCAGGCTGTGACAACCTGCCTATATGTTCAGTTGAAATCTCCACCTCCTGCATCCCCAGCCCTCAGCGCTACACTTTCCATACCAGTGAGAACACTTGCTTTTGTGATGGTGTAAAATTAAATGGAGTATCAGCTGTCTGAGGCAGTAGAGGTGCTGCCTTGCTTGTGTAGTAGCCGTAGTATTTAGAGACCATGTCAAGACCTCCATGATGCTGTTCACTCATGCCACTGGAGACCTGCTGATCTTGTATTCTCTGTGTATATCTTTTGATGCTCCCTTCAGAAATCTTGTAGTCTTGTTCATGTTTAAGTACAGGTTGTTAACTTCACACCATTGAGACAGCCTCTCCTTTTCATCCGTATAGCCTCCATCACCATTACTAGCGATCAGGCCTATCACCACAGTGTTGGGTGACAGTCATGTGCGTGCATGGAGTACACCAAAAGGCTCAAAATACAACCTTGGGGAGCTCCTGCATTGAGAGTAAGATAGAAAGGTAGATAACAGGTGAGGGAAGTGGGGTATGTTGGGGCAACAATCCATCTTAGATTCAGCAGGTATTCAGTATAGTATTTTAAACAGTAAAGTAAATGTTAAATTAGAAATAGGTTCAAGACTGTGGGTTAGAGTTATTTAAAATAGCAGTGCAGTGATTATATATGTTAATTTATTCATTTGATATTTTTTTGTGCAGACAACATATTCATATTTATTTAACATTAAATATATTGACCAATCAAGGACACTTAAGCTAATACCACTAAAGATGTTGTCCACATATTCTAGGTTGTCACTGTCGGAATGTAATACCAGATTTGGTACCCTTTAACTGCAGTTAAAGACATTGGTTTATTTGTTTATTTGATTATATTTAATGTCACTGTCAGCATCAATGGCCATTTCAGCAATACACACAAGAGTACAGCTATACATAAAGTTATTATATACATAACATAGCATGACATAACATAATGCATGTCTTTGGACTGTGGGAGGAAGCCTAAGTACCTAGAGTAAACCCACACAGACAAAGGAGGACATACAAACCCAACATTGAACCAATGACCTTTTTTCTGTAAGGCAGTGGTGCTACTCACTGAGCCACCGTACCACCCATGGTTTATTGGTAACACCACTGTTGTAGTAGTAGTGTTGTATTTGTTTACTCAACACCTATAATACGCTGCAGTTACTGGTGTCACATAGTTAGTGTTTAGGTTATTTTGATTCAAACAATGTGTGTTTGTATGTGTTTGTGTGTGTGTGTGTGTGTGTGTGTGTGTGTGTGTGTGTATTACAATTGGTCCCCACATAGATAGAACTTTCTGACATGTTTTTTCTCAA
>JAUZST010028163.1:0-29967 GCA_034779995.1 Parotocinclus haroldoi | reverse complement strand
TATATATATGTGTGTGTGTGTGTGTGTGTGTGTGTGTTGGGGGACTCTATGTGTTAGTGTTAATACATAATTCTTTTCTTTTTCAGTCGTGATCCAGAGCCAACACATCCTGCTGTTGATTCAAGCTATTTAATGACTCATCTCCATTGAATTCGGTGAAACGTTTCCAAAAGGAGATTCCTTTTGCATGAGTAACAGCAAAATGATGGTCATGCTCCGAGCCAGTGACTAATGTTTTTTAGGATAGAAAGTAAATGTAAACATAGTGTAATGGTTGAGCCAGGTGTAACTGGGAAGAATACAAAGTACTTTTTTAAATCACTCTGGAGAAGAACTTCTGCTAAATGTTGTAAGTGTAAAAAACCTACCCCAGTCCAGTCTCTATGCATACCATATGTAACATGTTGAGTACCACAAATAATAATCTGAATGCTTTCCAATGATTTCCAGTACTGAGCAAACAATATAAGATCGACTTAAAGAACTTAAAGATCAGAAGTCTATGTGGAGCTAATGAATTCTGCTAAAAAACATTGAAATATTTAGGTTTACAAAATGCACATTCAATACAACCTACTAGTGCTACTACTACCAATACTTGGCAATGATGAGAACATGCCAAACTCAACAAAAAACAGAAATGACCACAAAACCCTAGAGGTGTGCAAAACCTACACTTCTGCTACTTTATCACGCCGCTTTATAAAAACACATTTAATGTAATAACTAATGAGCTACTCAGCAAAATAACCACAGTGAATGAGTTTGAATTGCAGATAATGTATCTGAGTCCCATATATGCAATATTTTCTTCACAGCTTTAATCAGCCAGTTTTTCTCAGGGACCGGCAGATTCAAAATGAAGTAAGTGCTAATTTGAACAATAAACAGGCATGAAGTTGTACATACTATACTCACTCCACAAATAAATAGTCACCTGTGACTGAAACCTACCTAAGAGCTACCTCCATGATTTCTGGTGAGGAAACTCCTGAATTCCTGAAAACTGGGACTTTTTGCCACTGCTCAAAAACCAGTCTAACCAAACGTTTGATCCACCTGCAAATTCATCTACTTCCTACGCACTATAGCTACCTGAACATTAGAGAAAAGTGGGAATGACAAAGTATATAGAGAAACAGATGAACCACAGTGTGTAATTGCAGAACTACAAAGTGCTTCTCTATGGTACTTGGAACTGACAATTGGGCAGTGAGTGTAGAAACAAGGAGCTGTACCTAATAGTGTTCGATGAGCGTGTATATACTGTACGTGTTAGTGTGTTTTTCCTGGTTTGAGGATCAGACACAGCTGTTGTGATCACACTCTACCATGTTGCTCCGCCTTGTATATGTAAAGTCCGATACAGTAGCTCATCTGTTGCTGCACGCTTTGTGCTTGTCATCCTCTAATCATTCATCCGTGCTCACAGGACACTGCCCACAAGACGGTGTTGCCTTTTTGGATGGGAACAATTCTCAGTCCATCAGTGATTTTGATGTGTTTAAAACCTCCGGCAGCACTGCTGTGTCCAATCCATTTGTACCAGTGCGACTCACTATTGATGTATCGATGTACGCATATTGTGACTATTACTGCAACCATTCCAGCGCCACAGAGCTCTGGGATCAATATTGTCAGATTTATTGCACTCAGCCAACCCATACAGAACAAGGGTAATTAATACAATGCACCCACCAAGTGTAGCCCTGTGTGTGTGGATTAATGGCTGAGACTGTAGAGGCGCCGAGTCAGGAACAACGCGAGCGCTCTGGGTGGCATCATAAGCTTTGAGGAATTTTCTGCAATTTAACAAAGACCTAAACACAAGGAGGTATTTACTAAATCTGTTGAGGGGTGTTAATGAGGGGTGACAAAAAACCAGGGGGATTTCAGCCAAACCACACACACAATACATATTAGCAACCAACTACCAAGACTTATCGTTATGAGGACAAGACTTTGTTAATGAAAGTGTATAGACACTATAATTTCGTGTCGATGATTAACTTGACCTACGCACGTATCTGGCCCATATATACTAGTCTAAGTTAAACACCATGGCATCAGTTCAAGACACACTTATCTACAACACATATTAATTTTCCATAATAAATATAGTTAATATGTAGCAGGGTTCAAGACCTCCTAAAATGACCCCCTCAAGCGTCAGAGGATGTAATGCTCCCACTCAACAGACTCACAGGCTCCTCTGGTAACTGCTAAAAGTGCATAAAAGTGGTTTTCATAGTTCTTAAAATTGTGTCCGACAAAACAGGGCCCGGGATGAAAGTAGTTCTCATGAGAGCTCTGCGAGGGTAAGCTCCTCACATGTTAGTCCCTAGAACTGTTTGGTGTGAAAGTGGCTATTATAGTCTGGTCAGGTGTTTAAAGCACAACCCATACTTTACTGTCAATGACCTGTTTGGATATGGATATGGTAGTGAATTGTCTCTTCACGGTCACATTCTTTCAATTTTGCAAAAACAATACTTTCTCTGGGTGCTTGATTTGCATAGCAGAAATGTATTAGCGCACTGTAGCCCCAGTAGCCCCAGTTTGAAACGGGCTGTCCAGGCATCAGGGCAAGAATAAGTGGCAAATATGTGAAAACAATTCTATTTGTTTAACACAACTCTGCTGCTGCGACACGGCAAAAGGCATCTCCATGTTACTTTAGTAATGGAATAGAATCGAATAAGTTAAAATACATGTGGCTGTGTCTTTTAAAAAGACAGTAACCTAAAACAAAAGGGACAGAAAATCTGGAATCAGCCTAGGCATCCAACTTTCTGACTTAACCTCTTTAAAATACAGATCGTATGAAAAGAAATAATATTTGTCATACTGTGGCACAGTTGTACCCCTCTGCCCACCAGTCAGTAATAGAGGCACAACTGTGCATGGTATAGACCTGTTAAAGACTAAATACAGTAGATTAAGTGATTAAATAAGAAAGGGGGTGTTACTGTTTAAAAACAAATAAACAAATTTAAACCGAGGCAGTTTTACTGATTGCATTAACAAAACATATAGCAATGAGCTATCATTATCTTGTCTGCAGCCTGGGTGACCTTGAAAAATGTTTTAAATGAACAGAAACTGGTTCTGACAGAAAATCTTATTGACAAAGATGCCAGGGCATTAGGGGAAATGTAGTGAGCCTGAAGTTTTTGTGGCGTGTCCTGTAGGTCTGCTCAGCAACCCAGGATAAAATCGACCGTTTATCCCAGTAATTGTAGTTACTGAGAGTGTGGCTGAAAGAATCTAGACCTTTCTCAGAGGACACGAGAGAGAAAGTGGGGTGTATAATCAAATAGAGGGCAACACAGGTTCTTCTAGGTTAATATTCATAATGTAGTAAGAAATAAAAAAACAGACCCAGAAACAAAACCATGGTCTATCCCCTCTTATCCTGATCAGGATCGCTGGGGTGGGGGGTTGGTTGGTTGGTCTGGAGCCTATCCTGGAATTCTCTGGGTTCAGAAGAGGTTGAGGCAGAAGAAGTAGTCCATCACAGGGCATCACCCATACTTCAGGTTAAAAGTCTAGCCAGGGATACAAATCCAGGTCCTCGGGAACTGTTGGTTCCAGAAGCTGGCTTTTACAGATAAAAACCATATATGCAAGCCAGTATATTTATTATGAACGATAATATCATATCTCAACAAACATACTATGACCATTCTTTACCTTCTGCAGTTTAACGTTTTGCACTGAACTACAGCTATACATTTGATGTTTATGTTCGAATAGAATGCATGTCTTCTCAAAGCTCCTCATCTTTTTAGCTTCTGGACCAACTGGGACACCATTGGCTTTCACTGACAAACACCTGTTCCTGGGTGACTATCAGCATCTCCTTTGCCATACTTTCTTTTTTATTCGGTCTGTTGACTTTGCTTTGCCTCATAATACCTCCAGCTGGAGGCCGAGCTTTTCATTTTTAGCGTCAGGACGTTCTCCGGATCCTAGCAGTGGCAGGAGGTGCTCTCAACTGTGGCGAGAGACAGAAGGGAAAGCCATATGCCGGTGGCAGCGCAAACAGGCAGGCCCATAACGCCCGTCCTGAACAATGCGGTGGTGCTGCTGGAATTTGCATGTCAATTTTCATACTCTGCTTTAGTGACTAACTGCTCGACGTGACCTAAAGATCAGGAGTTATGTGAGCTATGGGAATCTCTCAAACTACGCAAGATTTGGTTCTCACATTGTTTAAAGGCCGTGTCTGGCTGTGACTGGCTGTCACTATGACGACTGTGGTTCTTCTAACTTCTATTTAGTGGAATAGTGTCGCTGAGACTACAAACGGTAGCCTACATACCATATAATATTCCAAAACAAAATCCAAAAACTTAAGATGACAACTTTCGAAACATTTTTTTGAATCTGTCAGCACGCTCTATTCCTCTACCTGATAAAAACATCAATACTCATTAATTACATGTCCGCATGGGTTTCCTCTGAGTACTCTGGTTTACACTGGCATGTCTTAGGTTAAACAACATCCTTAAAGAGCCTTAGTGTGAGTGTGTGTATGTTTGTGTGAGTGTGCCCTTCAGTGGATTGGCATTCTGTTATTCCTGCCTTATGCCAAACGGCTGGGCACTAGCTCTTTCTTCTCCTTGTACCAGTGAACAGAAGTAGTTGGTAGGCATGAGATGTATAGTGGCACTCTCTGGTCAATAAAGGAATGTCTAGTGACCAAGGAGATGAGAAAGACCAAATCTTGGAGCAAAAGAAGTTCTCATTTTTATGTAAAATGTCTAGATTGGTGGCAATAATGTCCAACAATATCAACTCACTCAGTGTAAACCTTTGAACATAATGTTCTTTTTCCCAGCATAGATTCAAGAAAATGAGTTTTTCCCTTCTTTTGTAAATCTCTTTGACTATAATAACACAAAAGATGAAATACAAACAGTTGTCTGTGGTGGACTCAGACTTTTGGACGCTGCCATATTCTTCAATGACAGGCTGATAATTTGCAGGATTACAGTCCTACAGGCTGAGGCAGGCTCAGTAATATCCCATCTTCTTAAAGGATTTGGGTGTGGGCCACTGTCTCCAAGTTTAGCAGAAAGGAAATGATAGGGGACTTTATACCATAGCCCTGGATGGGACACTTTCAAAAGAGGGAGGGTTTGCAGAAATGAAAAGCTTGAAATCTGCTCTTTGACATCTGCTCTGTAACGTTCGATGAGTAGGACGTGCAGCAGGATTCATCCAATGACTTTGTTTACCATTGTCAGTAGTCTAACAGACAGAAATTCTTTAATAGAGGGTGTGTTTCGGGTTGCCTTTGAGGGCAGTCATTCCAGTCTAATATTTTCTGTGTAAAGATTTGCGAACCAGCGGAATCATAAATCATCTAGCACTAAATCTTTTCTACAAAATGGAATTACTTCATGAGTCTGATCTTGCCAAAATACCAGCAATACCCTCCCTGTCTCTCTCTCTCACACACTGAACTGATATTTGTTGATGACCCAAAATGCCAGCTGAGAAAGTATGCATGGTATTTCCCTTAAGTTCCAAAGCAGGCGTTCTTTGGAATATGATCCAAAGCTTTGGGGCAAAGCCATGCTTAGTTATATACTACCAACCTGTTTGGACATATTCTGACCTCTGGATCGACCTCAAGGTGCTGATGTTAACACATCCTAAAACTTCTAACCACAACACGTTGCTGCGTGCAGCTTGAGATCAGACGGCCCTGGGCAGAAAACGCCCTTTCGGCTCGGCTAATTACTGCCAGGCTGGAGCATGGCATTTCACAAACAACACTAACAACTTCAAGACAACATCAGCTCTCAGGAAAAGAGCTAGCAGCACAATCTGTTTACAACAAGTTGTTTGTGCAGACAGGTAAAAAACATTATAGAAATATACAGGTGTTTAGTTTTAGTAAATAGTGGTTGAGGATCTCGATTACTATAAAGGTCATTAGCTCAAATCCTGCCACTGGTGGGACTTTGAGACTGAAAGTGGTCTCTTCCAGGATGTCCCCAATCAACAGGGAATGCAGGACCACTGGATGCATGGATGAGATTAGTTTTGGGACCTTGAACTAGGCTTAACTGGGTAAGTACCTCTGCTAAATACTGTTCATGTGTACTGAAAAGCTCTGGACAAGACGACCCACTGGGTAAGGCTTTGGGCCACTAAATAGAAGATTGGAAGTTCAAATCTCAGCTCTGCCAAGCTTCCTTGTTAGAACTTTCTACAAAACCCTTGTGGAATTAAATAAATATATCAATAAGATAATCTCGCTATAAAAACCTACGCCTTTCTAACTTGTTTCTACACATTAGAATCTCATTTCCACTTTTCAACAAATTGTGGCCACACCAAACTAAGAATGTTTCAGCAGAGTTTTGAGGAGCGATGAATCATGATCTGAGTTGGATACTCCAGATTTTGAAGACCTGGTAAGAAGTGACTACATTTCTAAAATGTTTTAAATGGTTTCGTTTCAGGGTTAAATCGAGCCAGGGCTTTTTACAATGTTGTGATCAAGGAAAAAACATACAGCAAAAGAGGATCTTCTCAACTCATTGACAAAGCGGATCAGAAGAAGAACTCTGGAATTGTTCTGTTCGCTGCACAGCCAAGCAAAATGCATCCAAATGTAATTCTGGTGCTGAGAACAGTGTGGAAAATCTACCGTGTCTGTATGGGTCAATAGTCCTTTAACACTAGTGGGATCTACAGCACTGTGCAAAAGGCCACCACTGGATTAGAAATACCATTGTTGTAGCAATGGTATAATCACCAAACAGTATATCACAAAAATAAGCACACCCCTCACATTTTTTGTAACTATTTCATTATATCTTTTCATGGGACAACACTGAAGCTATGGCATTTTGATACAATGTAATGTAATCAGTCTACAGCTTATATAACCTTATTTGCTTAACACACAGGCATTAACGTCTGAACCGCTGGCAACAAAAGTGATTGCACGTCGAAGTGAAAATTTAGCGGTGTATTGAAAATTGTGCCCAATAAGCCATTTTTCCTTCCCTAGTATCATGTGACTTGTCAGTGATTCAAGATATTAGGTGTGAATGGGGAACAGGAGTGTTACATTTGGTGTTATTGCTCTCACACTCTGTCAAACTGGTCACTGGAAGTTTGACATGGCACCACATGGCAAAGAGGGTCTAAAAAACAGAATTGTTGCTCTACACAAAGATGAAAAGTTATAAGTGTTAGGGCTTGCGCCGTGAACCCATTTTTTTAAACATTTTTTTACGTGGTTTACTATTTTTTTCCGCTCCCTTACTTTTCCCCAACGTCATTCATGGCGTTTGTTTTCAATTACCGTGGCGATCTATTGGTTAGTTTCTTTTTGCGACGCACCTGTGTTCAATTTTGTTGATTACCCCTTTTGATTATTTAAGCCCTGCGATTATGTTTGTGGTCGCCGGTTCATTGTTGCGTTAAGTGTTCGTTTTCCCTTCCTGTCTGTGTGCGCTTTTGTTTTTGTTTTTCGTTTTTTTCTTTCTTTTTTAAAAAGTCGCTCGGATTCCCCGCAGCTGACGGTATATGGAATTGCGGCTGATAGGGGCTGACCCTGGATCAGCGGCTATCATAGCTCGAATCTGGACCCTGTTAGAGGACGCCCCCGAATCCACGGCCGCTAGAGGCCGTCCTTGGATCCTCGGCTGTAAAGGGGAGCCCCTGGATCCTCTGCCATTATAGGCTGTAGAAAGCTGTTTCCTTTTTTATCCCTCCTTTTTGTCTTTTTACTTTCTTTTGCTTCAGGCTCTTTTGTGTTCTTGTTTATTTTATTTTTAACGCCGTTCCTGTGGACCCCCAGCTTCTAAGCTGTCTTGAGGACCCTCGGCACCAAAGCTGCCCTTGTGGACCCCTGGCACCGGACCCGTTTTGTGGACCCTCGCCACTCAAGCCATCCTACGGACCCTCGGTGCCCTGGAAGTTCGCAGATCTCCGGTAACCTGGCCATCTTGGGGACCCGCGGCACCCATGCCGCATTTCTGGACTCTCGACTCGTTAGCCTTTTCTGGACTTACACATCGGACTTTCAGTTTGAGTTCTGCCTGATATGTGTTTTTGTTAATAAATCTCTTTTTGTTATTTTCTGTTGTCGCCTGTCTGTGGAACTTGCATTTGGGCTCTGATTTAAAACCTCTGGGGATCCTGGGGATTTGGCACAATCAGGAGTGGTCTCGCGAGATCCCCGGGACACACAAAGTGTGGCCTAAGACTTTTGCACAGTGCTGTATACCATGATGAGTTGCTGCAGTTCTGAAGGCCAAAGGAGGTCCAGCTTATTGTCTCTTAAAATCTGTCTACAAGTTTACACACACAGCTTCAACATTTAATCACACGATCTAATCAGAAAGTTGTGTGTTCAAACCCTGGCTCCACCAAGCTGTCATTGTTCAGCGCACAAAGAGGATAACGATTTGAATGTATTATGTTAAACTCAACTTTTTTCAGTGCTTTTCCACATATAACCCAGAAACAGCAATTAAGGCAAAACATTTTCTGATTCAACAAGCTGTTCAGTGTCTCTCATCTAATGCTTTTAGATCAGAAGGGTTCAACTACATCCTAAATAGTTGTTTATTGAGTCTGACTGGTTCTTGCGAATGTTGCTTTGTAAATGTGTCGCTCGATTTAATTTATCTTTCCCAAATTAATCTGGGATATTTCTGTCAGATTCCCTGTGATTAATGTATTTTCTGAATTTACATTTATAGCATTTAGCAGACTCACTTATCCAGAAATGAGGCGTAATATCCGAAATGAACATTTTATTGATTTACAGTGGGATACAATCTAACAATCAGTGAATGATTAAGATCTTAGTTCAACAATGGCAACTTGGCAGTGTTGTTACTTGAACCCAGTCCAGTGCCTAGGCTGCTGAACCGCTCAGATAATTTTGCCATTACTTTGAATGATTTATATCATTATCATTTACATTTTCAACATTTAGTGGAGGGCATTATCCAAAGTAACTTTCAGCTGACAAAACCTTCCATCGTAAAATTCAAATAATTAAGGGTTCATGATGAGTTAATGATGATTAAGGACCCAAAAGTGACCTGGACCCAATAGTGACCATCTGGTTAATAGGACAGTACTTAACTGCTGGACCAGCACAGTCCCAATCTGTGCCAATGTTTTCTTAAGATAATGAGCTCCTTTTTAATGAAAATTCAAGACCATGCTTTCCCATGATTAATTAATTATATTTGATGATATGGTAAATGTAATGTTTAGAGATAACAAACACTGTTTCCCCTGGTAACCAGGAAGCTATAAAGCGATGTCATCATGCCTTTATTTAATCAAAATGATACGGTGCTTCCTGCTCCTCTCTCGCTGCTGCCCAGAAAATGACAGGGATATTTTATGCTATAGCCCGGGGTGGACGTTATCAAAAGAGCGAGGCTTTTGAAAAATGAAAAACCTGAAATATGCTTCGTGACATCTGTTCTGTACCCTTTATTAGTAACAGTTGAGGAATTGGGGTGTGAACTTTGTCGTGCATAGGAAGTTCCGACCAATTAATTTGTTTGTTTTGCCATTGTAAGCAGCCTAGCAGACGGAAAGAGAAACCTTTAATAGAGGGTGTGTTTCAGGCTGTCTGTCACCATGATCATTCAGGTCCAAAGTTTCCTGTATAGGTGTTAGTGAGCACCATACATCCAACAGATTCCTAAATCATATATATCACATGTTCTCCTAAATGTATATATTATATATAAGTACTGTGCAAAAGTATTAGACCACCATTTGATTAGCTGTTTTAACAATGGTATAATGACCAGTTAAAATATATTGCATGATCGTGGGACCCAAACATTTCAAACTAGGGTTTGTCACCCCATAATCCACTTTTCCATTGATCTGCAATTTTTGGTAAGGGATTTCATGGCTGTTACCCTTCCAAATTGATCATTCCTGATCAAGTATCTTTGGATTAAGTACAACTGGGCTTGCTCAACTTGGGTTTGGCCTTTTAGAAAATTGTATTACTGTAAAGCTGCTTTGTAACAATGCTACATTTTAAAAAGCGCTATATAAATAACATTGAATTGAATTTAATTGTACACTGTGAAAGTGTACAGCCTATATAAGCTTTTTTTTCAGTTTTGTAATGCTGCATGAAGTAGTTCTTGTATTTTCACACACACACACACACACACACACACACACACACACACACACACACACACACACACACACACACACACACACACACATTTTGTACATTTTGTTTATAGATATATAATAAAATAACATAAATTTATAATAATTTTGATAAAAATCATTTCAACACATTCATTGTTCCATATTCCATACAGCCTTTAGGTTGCGTTGACTCACATCAGTGTTAGTCATGTGTGTGGATAAGTGTCTGTGGTGTGTGAGTTTAGGATTAGTTTTATTTAGGGATAGTAAAACACACTCAGTGGTAGGACCACCCAAATATAGTATTTCCAATATGTTATTATTAGCATTCTTAAGCTACAGGAATACACAGTTAATGAAAGGACCTTGCAAATATAGTAACAACCCAAAACAGCAATATGTAGTTAATAGTATGTGTGTGTTTGTGTGTGTGTGTGTGCACAGGGTTAGCATTATTAAGTTGCAGTAATACTCTGCTAATGAAAGGAGCTTACTAATGTAGTAACACAGGCACATGAACCCAAACAGTGATGCACAGATAATGGTCTGTGTGTGTGTGTGTGTGTGCTGTTAGCATTATTTAACTACAGCAATATATGGTTAATGGTTGCTCCCTTAAATATATTAATACAAACCTGTGTGTGAGTTTAGGTTGAACATTATTTCAGTTCATGAATGTTAGAATGTCCAAATACTGTATAACATTATGCAATATCTCACTTGCAAAAGTGTGTGTATTATATTTCTACAGTAATAAACGGTAAACAGAGGGACAAGTGTGTGTGTGTGTGTGTGTGTGTGTGTGTGAATAAAATGTCCTTAAAGAGTAGTAATACAAAAATCTGGGTGTTGTATGTATCCTCCAGATCAGGGTTTCTTAATCACTAGGGTGCGGACCTCATGTGGGCTGTGAAGCCCCTGCAGAAGATCAGCATTCGTATACTCTGGATTGAGTGTGTCATAAAATCATTGTGTCGTAATTATGAGAAAGTTGGTGTGTCTGTGCATCGTATTTACTATTTTGTCTTCTATTCATGGTGTCTCTGGACAATTCAGTTCCCTATACAGTGCACTACAGTTATTCAATATGGTGGACAACCAATGTACACTACTTACTTAAAGTACCACAATGCTTAGCGGTTTTCTTCAGCTTTACTTGGCAGAGATGACAATTGAATCCCGAAACCTTCGGAGTGATGAATGTCATGTACAAATACACACAAGTACATACAATTCTTTAATGACCGATAATATTTAATATTTAGTTAAGGATATTTCACATTTATGTATTCCTCATGGTTTGGTTCATCAGACAAATGAGTGATGTTTTACACTAAAAAAACTGTATTACTCTGAAGTTTTGTGATAGTGCCGGAAGGCTTGGTTATTGTTCTTGCTGGACGAAAGGTCGAGATGCTTTGTTTTCTGACTTCGTTGTGTCCCTCGTTCCCCGATGGTGGAACAAGCTGCTGAGTGCTACCAGAGCAGGGGTGTCCCTAGCTACCTTCAAGAAGCTCCTGAAGAATGAGCACCTCTAACAAACCCACTTTGATTTCTGATTTTTTTTTCTTTTAATTATTTTTACATTATATTATACTTATGTCCTTATTACTTAAGTAACTTATCACTTGTTCACTTTGGATAAAACCGTCAGCTACATGCAACGTAATGTAATGTAATGTAATATAATGTAATGTAATATAATGTAATGTAATATAATTTAATGTAATATATTGTAATGTAATATAATGTAATATAATGTAATGTAATATAATGTAATGTAATGTAATATAATATAATGTAATATAATGTAATATAATGTAATGTAATATAATGTAATGTAATATAATGTAATATAATATAATGTAATGTAATATAATGTAATGTAATGTAATAGAATGTTATATAATGTAATATAATACAATGTAATGTAATATAATGTAATATATTATAATGTAATGTAATATAATGTAATATAATATAATATAATGTAATATAATATAATGTAATGTAATATAATGTAATATAATATAATGTAATGTAATGTAATGTAATGTAATGTAATATAATATAATATAATATAATTTAATAATAATAATTTATTAAATAAGATAATTATGTTGTAAATACGAGATAATATCTAGTTTAGGGATGTATTCACCTTGAAAGTTTCTGCAGTTTCTGCAATGGAGTAGCTCTTTTGCATTTTTTAAATGTTATTCTATTATTAGCTCAAACGCAATAGCTTTTTTTATTCTCTATTTTATTATACTCTCCATAATATTTCATTTTCTCTAAAATGTTAGTTAATTATTCATTCTTTAAACATGTTCTCTCTATTAATACTTATTTAGTATTATGAACCTATCAATTGGATAACTTAATCCAAAAGGTTTTTTTTCTTACAACGTTTATGGAGTTTTCCCTTTCCACTGTTTCAATCGGCTTGCTCAGTTTGGATTGGCCTTATATTTTAGAAGATAATCTAGAATTGTTAAGCTGTTTTTTCAGACAATGCTGCATTGCAAAAAAGCGCTTTAGGAATAAAACTGATTTTGACCTTGAGTGTCTCCGTCAGCGAGATAGTTTCTCGTTATTATGACATAATTAAGTTGTTTTCGCGACATACTTTTCTCATTCTAACTGTTATAATGTCTCATAATTATGATATAATTACATCTATTCGGCGACATACTTTTCTCGTGACAGCAACACGCTGATGGATTTATGTTTTATTGTGCGACAGCAATACACCATTGTAGTAATGGGCAGGCCATGAACTATTTCAAAATTCGTTGATGTTCAGATCAGATTTTAACCTCTCATAAACTCTCAAGCACTGTACATATTACAAGAGACAAACAGATCAAATATTGCAGGAGTATTCTTTGTGTAGGTATGTATGCTGCTCATCAGAACCAAACATCTCTACAGATTATCAGTTTCTTAGTTTTAGATACCAAAACTGCGGTTTTATGCTTTCTGGATAAAAATAACTTTATTTTGAGGGGAAACGGTGAAGAGCCCCATGGAATACTGCTTGCGTTTTGTGTCTACTTTTGCCAGTCTACAATACAGTCAATTTAAAGCTATGCTGTAATTATTGTAATTCCAAAATAAAGGGTATTTATACTGTAATTTCGGAGTAATGTGACTTCAAGGTGCATGAGGTAGAATTTGGTACTAGAGGTACATTTACATTTTACTGATGAATGGATCCTGCCATGAATCTACTGAAGGAGCACGAAACAAAATCATAAACAAAGCGAAACACGAGCATCACAATGATTATCTTACAGAACACTACAAACGTATTGCTGTCTATATAAACTTTTACAGGATATATATCCCTTGGGAAACATATCACTATATTAACAATATCTTACAACAAGAATAAACAATATCTATTATAGTCTACATGCATACTATATATATATATATATATGTCACATGTCACATGTTTATGATAATAAAATGTTGTCAGTAATGTAACGCAACGTGTGATTATTTTAAGCTGGTTATAAAAATTTAGAGTTACTAATTTAGTGACACTGGACAACAACCCAAACTTAAGTGTTGCACAATGCCCTTGTACTTTATTTCAACTGGAACGAGCATGGGGGATAAGGTTTGTTCTTTTAAAGCAAAAAAGGCCAGACTATAATTACCATACCCAGGAGTTCCCAGAGATCCCAAAATTCATGTTTGCATAAACAAAGCCAGACGTGCAAGAGTGTTGTGTCTCAAAATGACTATCATTAGTGGTTTCGTCAGTTAAATTTGCTGCATCTTTTTGAGAAAGGGCCAAGAATGACAATAGCATTAGGAAGAAGAAGACAATGAGCTGGATGGAGCGTAACGTCTCTTTCTCCTTCCCACACAGGTATGTCTGGTCTAGTTAGTCAGGGGCACTAAAGAATGTATTTATGTTAGGCTAAAAGTAGCTTTCACAATTAAGTGCACGCACACACACACGCATGCGCACACACACACAGACACTATATATATATATATATATATATATATATATGCGTGTGTGTGTGTATGTGTTTGCATGTGTGAGTGTGCACTTAATTGTGAAAGCTACCCCTGCCCCTGACTAACTAGAACAGACATAGTATGGCAAGGCTGGTTTGAGCTGACACCAACTGTGTGACACAATCATGTCAACATGGACCAAAATCTCTGAGGAAAGTGTTCCAGTCCCTTGTTGAATCTATGCCATGAAGAATTGAGCCTGTTATCATAGCAAAAGTGGCATCCAGTGCCAACCCGGCGACTCTGGGCACAAGGGCAGGAACAACCCTAGACAGGGCGCCAATCCATTGTAGGGCTCACACACACACGGTCACACTCTAAGGGCCACTTTAGAGAATCCAATTAACCTCACAGGCATGTCTTTGGACTGTGGGAGGAAACCGGAGTACCCGGAGCAAACCCCCGCAGACACAAGGAGGACATGCAGACTCCATACAGAAAGGACCCAGGCCGCTCCACCCTGGGATCGAACAGGGGAACCTTCTTGTTGTGAAACAGCGGTGCTACCCACCGAACCCCGTGCCGCCCCATTAATGTTTTTGTAGTTTAAAAGAACTTCCTCCACATCGTTTAACTTTACTTGACTTCTGTCTCTCCTTGTTATTCTGCCATTCAAGCATTGACGTAAGGATTTGGAAGTATAATGGTGCCACATGCCAAAAGAGTCATCTTCATTTCTTAAGTGGGTGGTTTAAAACCAACCCAGCAAAGTGGCACTAGAGACACTTTAAGTGAAACCTGGGAGTTAACTGTACCAGAGCAATTACGTATTTCTTCGGGCCTGGTCCCAGTATGTGTGGGAGTGTTTTTAAAGTCGTATGTCATGAAGAACGCCTACAGTCTTAGGCAAAACTTTGGTCAGACTGCTATGCCTTGCTGACTTTCTATATGATTGTGGACTTTTTCATGATTTTTAAAATGATTATGCCACCAAACGTACAGCTTATAGGTGGAACATTGTAGGCGCTTTCATTTCAACAATGGCTTGGTAATCACAGTCGCATGACCGTCCGGGACTTCATAACAGTCAGTAAGTGTAAACTGTTTAAAAACCTAGTCACAGTAAATTTATGAACTTGCCATCTGCAGAGTGTAAGTTATTTCAACCTAATACAAGTACACACCATTAAACAACAGCATTGTTCTTCTGTGAAGCAGGACGTTGACAGAAAAGAACACTGACCAGACCACAACATAGTCACAGTCTTTTTAGGCAACTGTAATGTAACTATAAAGGGAATTTTCACAAGAATACTCCATGCAAACGATACGTAAATGCATCAGAGATACCGCTGAATACACTCAGTGGCAGATGAGTGATTGAAAGTAATGATACTTTTGTTTGCTCGAAGCCAATAAGGCACTGATAGACAGTATTACGAACAACATGGAAGATCAGCCAGATCAACAAGAGACTCAGCCTGAATGTGAACCAGTTTATAAAGTTACAGGTTAAAGAGAATATACAAGTAATGAGAAGACAAGCAAAGGAGTACTACTTACAGTAGGACAGACACAAACTTTTATAGCTGGTTACAAATGTACAAACACAAGTAACTTATATAAAAAATCTAAACACATCAACCAAGTTAGAACAGCCTCTAGTTCAAATATGAGGAGTTACACACACACACACACACTCACACACACACACACACGAATCAGGGTTGCCAAATCCTATGAGAGATACAAGCAACCAGGTCGATGAAAACAAGCCCAAAACAAGCGACCTGTTACAATATGAAATAGTGGCCACTTAAAAAGATCATTTCAAATAATCACTTAATTTCACTTTTAACTTTAATAGCTGAGCAAAAACTTCGACGGAACAAAGAGAGAGAGAGAAAGAGAGAGAGAGAATCAAAGAGAGAAAATGTAGCATTGTGTCAAAGCAGCTTTGCAATTTTACAATATCTATAAATGTTTAAGAGCAAGCCTACAAAGGCAGTGGCAAGGTGAAACTCCCTAAACATTATCAGCAAGAAACCTTGGGAGGACCAGGACTTAAAAAAGGGATCCTCCTTCTCTTGTCGTTCTCCATAGTTTGTATTACTAGTTTAAATATACAGATGCTAAATGAATAGTAACAGATAGAAAACAGACAGAAAATAAACCAATTATGCAGACTAGTAGTTTAATTAAATATTGATTCATTATTAATTAATGACTATGAAAAACAGTTGAATTGAAAATTCAATAAAATGAGGATTACAACAGAAAAGAGAATGTAAAACTATAGAATACAAGACAATAGTGACATAAGCATTTGTAAGTTTGCTCGTGGATTCGCAGCACTGATTTTTATTTTCTCTTATAATCGATTCTAATTGTTAAAACCTTGGTTGTTAAAGTAATGATAGGATGGTTGTTAAACCACCACTAGTACCATAATGCTGCTTTTAAATGTAAGTTGTCCTCCTGTTTCACTGTCATTTATCTTTTCATTCTCATTTTTTTCTTTCGTATGTCACTCGTGGGAAGCAGCATGAGGGCTATTTCTACCTAATATACTACACTCTGTGACTGCATATCACTCAGGTGCATTCCTGTCATGTCCGAACACGTCCAGAGAAAATAACATCATACAGATAGTGCACAATAGCGCCATGCCTTTGCCTCGCTTCAATACTGTTTTCAACACTCCCTCATGACTATGCCTTCACGCATCGAACGTGCAGTCGCTTGTAACCCTCCAGGAGGAGTTTTTCTATACGCATATGGAACGAGTAATACTTAGCTGCATACAGGTGGTCCTATATACCATCATCATGGGGTTCATGTATTGTACACTACACTATGTACAAAGGTTGTAGGTTTGGTTTCAACATGTTCGAAGACCATCATCAAGAACAAATCCACCAAGGTTACTTTAAGAAATGCAAGGTTATTTTAAGAAGTGCAGATTACAGTACTTACAGTATTTATGCTATATCTGTCTATAGAAGCAAAACTGCCATATAGCTTGATCCTGAAAATCACAACATTTAATCAGTATTGACATTTTGTAGAAATGAAATGACTTTTCGTATTAAATCCGAAGACGTTTTGCCAGTCCATATCTTATAGCCTTATTCAAAAGTTGGAAAGTCCTGCTCAAATGAAATGTTTGAATGGAATTGGACAAAAATGTACACGATGTCACCGACTTGTTTGTAAAAGCAGCGTAAACGTGAATAAATTGGCAAGGATTCTGCTACAGCTATATCATAACGTGAGGCCATCCCCGGTCGGTGCCACAAAGGCCGCAGAGTCACTGGTGGACAAGACTCAAAGGCTCAGCCCTCACCCCAAGGAAAATTGAGACCCGGGAGCCTGTGGCGAGGAGGAACATCTGACAAACTAATCAACCCTAACTTTCAGTTCCAGGAAACCAAACAGCTTAACTGGCTTGTGAACTGACTTCCAGTGCCATGCAGGGATCAACCTGGATTTGACAAGAGTGGCAGGAATAAAAATGGGTGGTGTAGCACTGCGAAACCAGGGCTGTACCGTTAAACCCCCCCCCCCGGTTTGAGTCCGCATGTCCACACAAAACACAACTCGTGAGAAACTGAAAATGCCTCTCACTGCTAAAAAAAAATGGAAAATGAAATCTAATGGGGGCCTAAGACTTTTGCACAATACTGTATTAAATATACTGCTCACAAAAATGACTGAAACATCACCTCATTTTTGTGAGTAGTGTAAATGGAAAACAATTAAAAAATTGCCTATTTTAAACAAAGAAAACACAAATAGAAGTAATGCTTTCCATTTGTTTTCCAGTATGGAATTTTTTAAATATCGTTTCATATAACGGCACGTATGCCCCTGTTGTCAACTGGAATAGAACAAAGCCCTAAACCCTATAGCTTCACATCTCAGCAGGGCTCTGGCACTTCCACTGCCAGTCCTGGAGGTCACGCACCTTCATAAATCATCATCGTGACAAGATGCTTTAAACCACACAGGGATTGAATTACCGCTCCTTCAAAAAACTCTTTCCACGCACCACGTTTTCTGGTGCCAATGAAGCCATGCCCATAGATTAGCATTACGTAATGCAGGGCTGCTCTTTCGATAGATGTGTGGCTCTTTGATGTGACTGTTTCCAGAGACTTTACTTACCAGATTAAGACTGCATCAAACAAAAGCAAGCTTCTGAAGGAGGAGGATGAAGGGACGTGGGCGAGAATGAATGTGGCAACCCAGACAAGCAGACAAACAGCGCTCATACATATTCAGGTGCACTTCAGTGTGCTGAGTTTCAGCAAGCTGTCACACTTTCATTAGCATGTTTCGATTTAGTGCAGTAGACTAACCAAGACAAGGTCTGTGCTGTATAAGAACAGAGTAATTCCATTTACTTAATGGCACAACACTGGAAGCAAGGCAGTATCTTCAACCTTCAGGTCAATTGTCTTGCATCTAATCTTCAGAGCTATTACTGGGTAAAAACAAAGTCCCTTTAAAATACCAAAATAATGTTAAACCTGAGACACTCCTGCCCATAACTTGATCTCTTAGACTTTTTGGTCAATAGTCCAGTATTATAACCACTGACCTGGTCAGCAGTCTTAAATATTAACCTCCAAGTCACCACTCACATTACAATACAGTCAGCATGGCAGAGTTTAAAAATACAAAGCCTGTGCTGCTGTCCATCTGAACTACACCTACTCCATCAGAATCTTTACCACTAAGCCACCAATGTCCATAACAGGACTCATAAGCCTTCTGGTTGTACGGTAGTAGTACTATAGTAACTTATCCACTTAGCCACCACTGCCCACATTATGAATCATCGACCTTCCTTCTGATTAATAGTTCAATATCGTAACCACTAAGCCACCACTTACTTATAAAAAGTATGTAAACATAAAGTCTGCTATCTTAACCTCTAAGCCTCCAGCGCCCATAATTTAAAACCTCAATCCTAACATACTACAATCCACATTTTAGAAGACCTTAAGAGTTTAACCGATTAATGTCTGGGCTCTTGTTTTCCCTCTGGAATATGCCATAGACACTGAACATGAACCCAAGCTTCACACATCATCATTATGTCACTTCTATTGACAGCCCAGTGCCATTTAAATCCTCAGTATCGTAAACCACTAAGCCACATTTGCACATAACACAAACCACTAGTCTTCTGGTCAACCGTTTACACAGTTAACCCTGCTGGGGATATTTCATTTTGATAATTTGTTGTGAGCAGTGTATTTTCATCTAAGCTACCATTGTCCATAGCATGATCTATTAACCTTCTGGCTAGTAGTCAAGAAACTAACCACTGCGTCACCTGCGTAAATTGAACCTTCACATTTATGGCCAATAGTTCACTACATTATCTGCTCAGCTACCACTGCATATAACTTGAACCTGGAACCTTCTGGTCTATAGCTCAGCATCTTCACTACAGGTATGCACCATTTACCGACCACATTAATTTCTGTGAAACCGGTCTTATACCAAAATGATCGTAGACTTTACATTACCAGTACACTTGCCCTAGTGTTTTATGCTACTCTAATGGCAATCTGAAGGGTATATTTGAGTAAATATGTAAATTCATCAGAGATAACACTGAAACATCTAAGCTTAAACTGTTATATACACGCTAAACCTTCTGCAATTCATTCAAAGTCATAGTAATTACAGAAAAAAACAGTAATTTTCTGTGTAGAAGAAAGCAGTAACAAGAGGTTGGTATGATGGAACTGATACTTTAGTTTGATCGAATGCCAAAAATGCAGTGATAGGCAGCATTGGGGACAACATAGCAGAGAATTCATAAAAGAGAATCTATAGGTAAGTTTGGGACACAAAGGAGTACTACACACAATTTGACATGTCCATAGACTTACAACATTAGCGAAAGGCTATACACACAAACCTGAGAATTATCATTTTTATACATTTCAAGATTTTGGTCATTAAAGCGAATGTTGATCGGATGGCCCATACCTGTACTTACAGTGGGGCCAAAAACTATTTAGTCAGCCACTGATTGCTAGACGAGCGACGTCTGTTATTATCATTTTCATCTGTTGTAGATTCACTCTTCCCAGCCTGGTGCAGGTCTACAATTTTCTTCCTGGTGTCCTTCGACAGCTCTTTGGTCTTGGCCATGGTTGAGTTTGGAGTCAGACTGTTTGAGGCTGTGCACAGGTATCTTTTATACAAATAGCGAGGTCAAACAGGACCTATTAATATAGGTAACAAGTGGAGGTCAGAAGAGCTTTTTAAAGAAGAAGATACAGGTCTGTAAGAGCCAGAAATCCTGCTTGTTTGTGGGCCCAAAAACTTATTTTCCACCATGATGTACAAACAATCTTTAAAAATCCTACACTGTGATTTCCTGGATTTATTTTCTCGTTTTGTCTCTCATAGTTGAGGTGTACCTATGATGAAAGTGGCAGACTTCTCTCATCTTTATAAGCAGGAGGACTTGCACAATCAGTGGCTGACTAAATACTTTTTTGCCCGTGAACGTGAACACTAAACTTTAAGATTTAGTATATTGCATGGTAGAAGACAGGCCATAACAAAGCCTGTACTGCATGACACTTCTCAGTATGACTATAAGGAAAGCTCACTGATTAGAAACCACTGGAAATTTTAATGGAAAGTCTAATCCTAAATCCTAATACCTAATACCAGGTGGTCCAGTGTTCAGGTCTCACCTTTGCCAAACTTTTAGATCCTTGAGCAAAGACCCACAATTGCCTGCACTATGAGACTTTATCACTTGTACATTGCTCTGCTAATTGACTAAATGCAAATCTGTAGAGATTAGACAGAAGGTTAGATGAAAGACCGTGTGCTGTTGCATTACAAACGTAGTCGTATTGACAACACAAATCCCTTGGGAAAGATTTCTATAACTGTCTATAAGTAAATAACATGCACTGCTCACAAAACTTAGGGGATATTTCATTATGGGAGCAGTATAGTATAATATTAACCTCATTTAAGAGCTGCCCTTATAACAGTTATTTGCAAGCGCACAAGTTTTCCTGTAAATTATAAAATCCCCCGAGACTCATTTGATGAAACATCTGCTCCAAGTTAAGCCAGTGTGTTGTGAAAGATTTTGCATGTGATGTTTTTTTTACACTGATATAAACTGACTACTTTTGGAGACTAGTAGCGTCAATGCTTTTTCCACTTCAAAATCCAAAGTAAATGGTTAGTGTGAGTCAAGTTTCCTTCATCCGTTTGCAAACTCCTACTCTGTTTGTGTGATCTGGCAATGGTACTGGTGCTGAGCTAGCTTTGGCACAGCAAACATCCTGCCTCCATTCACGAGCCCGAGCAACAGACTCAGCTCTGTGCTCCCTTTATTTATCCTGACTACCAGCAACCACAGTCACGTCTCAAAAAGGGACTCCAAACCAAACTGTCTTGTTTTTTGAGAGCTCTGGTGGAGCTGAGGTTCATTACGGAGGAAACGAATGGTGAAACGTTCTGCTGGTTTTCCAAATAAATCTTGCTTAGCCCAAGAGAATGTACGTTCCTGCCTCTGTGGTCTTTTATTGTCTGTGTTTTTGACGAAGACGGATTAAAAAAGACGAAAGTGGTGGTGGTTTGAGTCTCTGCCTTTGTTTTGAATCTGTGCGCTCGCTTTAAAGAGCTGAAATCATTCACACTGCTCCCAAAAATGAGGGGATATTTCATCATGAATATGAAGTTAAAACCGAGGCATTTGATTTTATTTCAGATCATAAGTAAGTAGATCATAAGAAAAGCAAATGAAAATTCAAAGAAAGTTGTTTGATTATGCAAATTAGATGCAAACTCAGGTATGGTGATTGGGTAGCAGGTGATCTACCAGTGATCTGATCATGGGGGTGAACAGAAGTATGTTAAACTGGGCGCGGTGCCCCACATTGACTGTTCTGTAGTGTGTATGGTCACCCAAGAGTGCAAAAACACACTGACAGTGACTGGGCATGGACAGGATCAGATTGTTTAGCAGTTCTTGTGGGATCGTCTTCATATGCATTTTGAGATATCCACTTATTTTTGTAAGCAGTGTATTTTCTTCTCATTTCTCCACTTTGAGATGACCACAGTAGCACATCTGTAACACGTTTACCATGGACAAGTATTTCTATGAGATTTCTGGAAAAAAATAAAGCAAAACTCAGAACATATTTTACCCATTCAAACATTTAAGTCCAAATTTAAAGCACAAACTATTCATTCTTTACATCCTGGAAGCAGCTCAAGTCTGATTATTTTAAGCTTATTTTTCCACAAGTATAAAGTCGTTACAAACATAGTTTCATGAAGTTCATAGTTTTTCGCAGGTTTTTGGGGATTGTTGCTAAAGTGCAGTAAATTATTTGGACTTACTCCCTGATCCTGTCTCTGTCTCCTGCAAACTGGTTTTGTTTCATCTCTAATGTTAAAAGGCTATGATAATATTATATATATAATATTATAATCGTCATCATAGCCTTTTAACATTATATATATATATAAACATTAATATTATTCACTAATCAAGTGGTCACTCTCTGACAGTGTAGTGGGATGCGTGTTTTTGACTGTTCTTTCATGGGATCTGGCAACCCAGGCTTTAAACATAGTACCAATGAAATGACTACTTAACATTTTTGTTAACATTTTTAGGAGAGACTCTGAAACACAGTATATGTCTGAGAAAATAAACATTTGAAATGATTATTTTAATGAATAATAATAATAATACATTTGAAGTTGCTCACATCCTTCTGTGGGATTATTGCCTAAGTCATGGAAGCTTTCCCATTTCTGGATTATCCAAGTGCATGTATACTTGTCAATCAGATTACTGACCAAATCTTATTTTCTGCAGTTATTGGATTATTAAGTGCATGTTAACACACTTGCTGATGTTAGCTGAAGTGACTGACAACATAAAGCAGACTGTTGACCAGAAGATTAAGAGTTAAAATCCTAGCACTCACAAGCTGCCATTCCTTGGGCCTTTCACCAAAGTATTTAACCTTCATTTGCTTGGAATGTGTCTTGAAAGTTTGTAACAGCAATTTCAATTAGGTAAGAACATCTGCTCAGTGTTTTTAATGTCAAAGTAAACCTTAAGAAATTAGGTCTCATTCACTGTTGGGTCCCGGTTTGTCACGTATCATCAGAAGCCTCACAGTCATGTTCCAAAAGCTAGTAGAAATCCCTATTAGAAGAACTAAGGCTTTTGTAGCAGCAAAAGTGGGGTTTTCAATGTTGAAATCTTTTTATGTTCACAACATTTTGTCTATGTAGTGCACTGTGGGCTTGTGCTAGGGATGTTTGATTAGTATTTCACAATATGACAGCCTCCAAAAAGAAGTAATTAGTTGAAATGCGTCAAAGAGCAGATCGCGACGTCGTGTGGCAATTCAGTTTAGCTCTTTATCCAAAGCTCTGAACCAACACATTCAATGTTAAAAATTCAAATGAAAATATTGCCTTTGTTCCTTAATTGGAAAAAAAAAAACATTCCTTCGGGCCTGCGTGCATTTTAACTGGGGCTGCTTTAAGCACAAGCTTTGCCAGAGCCATTTCCCACTTCAAAGCCCAAGATACGCTCCCATTCAAACACAGACTCCTACGCACGCCTACACACGTATCAAAAAAGAGATCCCTTTTTAGCTCGGCCCTTATTTCCCTTCAGTGGTGCATGAGGTTTTTATTAGAGACTTGTTGGCAAGAGCTAAGCAGCAGAGACTCACAGAGAGCTTGTTTAAACCTCTCACATCAGGCAAACATGCAGATTCTTTGCTCAGCCATCTGAAACGAATCAGCCAGGCCGCTGTTGCGTATTCAGCTGCAGGGATGTGATGGCATATAGGCAGGAAGGCATCCCCACTTTCAGCCACAGACAGGAAGCCAGGCATGCTGCCAGTGTTTCCCATGACCTACCTATAATGCAATTAAGGCACGTCCACATTAGGCCGTCAGGTTACATGGAAACCTTATTGGAAAATGAGGACTAGTATGCATCTTGCGAAATAGCTCCACAAACAAAATGGACTTTCTCCGTCGCTAGTGTACAAATAAACTCCAGTCCAAATGTGCACTCTGCTCTTCCCCACCCGTGGATTGCGTATCGCCAGCTGCAATAAGCTCCAGATGGAAGCTGGCTTAACTCCAGGCAATACCCTGGATGTGGTGAAGACACACACGCACATTCCTTGGGGCAAATAAAGGGCCCAGAACACAAGAGAAGGACCGGAATGTGTAGTTGCGATGGAACGACAGGAACCATGTGCGTATCTTGTTCGAAAAAAAAAATACTGACGGGGAATATTGAAGGATGAACTGCCGGAGAACTGCGAAACATCTGTCCTGGACCATGGCACAAAGTTGTATGATCTGCAGTAGTATTCTAGATCACGATCAGCTCACAATGCAAAAAGAGATACCTGGCAACCTGACTAAATGAGCATCAAGCTAACTCATTTTGTAACTCCCACCCAGTGTCACTGACATAACAAGTACGAGTACGAGTAAAAATACTTAAAAACCGAAATAACTTTGATTGATCTGCACTCTTTGTCCATTTTCCAGTTCCACAGTTCCACTTTGTTAGTCGCCTTTACCACTTTGGGTGGTAGATCGTTCTCAGCACTGCGCTGACACTGGTGTGATGGTGATGTCTTATTGTGTGTTGTGCTGGTACGATTGGATCAGATACAGCAGCGATTCTTGCGTTTTCCACACCTCAGTGTCAGTGCAGGGTTAAAAATAGTCCACCTGCTAAAAAAATCCCAGCTATCAGCATCGTGTGAGCACTGATGCAGGTTTAGGGAATGACGAAGACAAACTGTACAACAACAGCTAAGCTACTGTTTCTGACTTTACATCTACAGTGATTACAAACTCCAGCAGCACTGCTGTGTCTGATCCACTCGTACCAGCAAAACACACACTGACACACCACCACTACAACAGTTATTGTATCTCCGACGCTCTACCTTTAACTCTTCCCAGTATAAGTGAACCGAGAAAATGATCACCTTTGTACATTGCCCACGAAACAAGGGGATATTTCATTATGGGATGTTTTATTTTAAAGTAAGTAATTTTGTGAGCAGTCTAGTTTGACCATGAGTACAACTGTGAGCATGTTACTATGAAGTTTTAAAAAATCCAAAAATGGATAAATGACCAGCAACTAATATGAAAAAAGTTAATTTGACAAGTACAGTATGTTCATAGTCGAGGGGACTAAGTAGGCTGGAACTTAAAGTTTACAGTAAAATTATGAACATTAAGGTATAGATTAACTGTAAATTGGTGAACTAAAGAGTGTTATATCAGTACCATATTAATTTAGGAACGGCCCTCACATATTTAATTTGGCATTTTCTCATCAGAGAGGGACCTGGTCAGAGGACTAGAAATAATTTATTCTGTACATTCAAACATAGATCAAACACTATAATCGAAGGTAATATATATAATCAGGTGTTTGCAAGCATCCGGAAAGCGACATGCATAAACAGAGTGAGCGACATTGTGCTTTAATGTGTGCGGTGTCTGCAGAAATAGAAAGTGAACAACGTTGAGTAGGAGGAACATGGAACAGTGTGAACCAAATAAACTTGGTTGTTCTAAGCTTTATTGGTTTTCCGTATTATTTTACTAAGAAACATCTCGAACGTAACTGCAGGGACTGATTGAGGTGATGTGCAGGACAGATTCAGAACAGATTCGGACTCTTCTTACTCTCGGTGCTTACATCACTTGGCCTGCATTCAATTTCTAGCAGTGATGTGAGTGTAGCTTGAAGTCTAGACCTTACTAACGTTTCGATTCTCATTTGGGCTTTTCACTTGCGTCCTACGATAATGTTCATGGGAAAATCATTTCGAGACTTCCCAGAATCCACCTTGCACGCTGCTCCTGCTGAAACAATTAGTGGAGTGACTGCTGGCCAGTGTTCCTTCTGCCAAAAGTGTGTACCAAAAGGGATTTAACAGACCACAAACCTCCTTGTTATGGATGAAAAACTTGGATAGGGTGAAACTGTAAAATTCTGCTACTTTGCATGCACAGCTTCGGCCATTGCATGAAACAGACTTCTCCAAGTTACGGAACAGATCTCCTTAATGCCTTTTACAGTATCCATGTTATTCCCTGACTCATCTCTGCTCTTCATTGGAGGGTACCAATTTTAGGTTCTGCCATGTGAATGCAAACTTGTGTTTTCTCTGCTGTAAATCACCTGGGAATAAGTAAAGCAGTCCATTTTTATGCAAATGATGTGGCCAAAGTTATGCTCATTTTATTATAACCCAGAAGGCCTCTGTACATCTTACTGGTTTAATATGAGTCAGCAGAACCACATGCCCCATGGACCAAATCCACAAGAGTGTTGCATTAGAGCTTATATAACTGCAGAAAGAAAACCGTCTTCTTAGCCATCTCCAATGACCCCCACAGGATCATTTTCTATCGCACGTCAGCTCCCCTAAGCCGTAGATTAAAGTTTAGTGGACGTCCATTGGTTCAGATTTGCAAATGTAAACAGAATTTGCTAAATGAAACAGAAGAAATAAGTCATCCTTAAAAGCGTAGGTTTGGAATCAGAAAACAAATGAAACACTAACACAGAACTACTCATTCTGTCTCATTATTAACATACATTACTATCAACAGACAGCTTGATTAGCGTATGCTAATAGTCTTGCTTTTTAAGTGTAGTTGCTTCCACAACACAGAAA
Source organism: Parotocinclus haroldoi (assembly GCA_034779995.1). Classification (NCBI taxonomy): domain Eukaryota; kingdom Metazoa; phylum Chordata; class Actinopteri; order Siluriformes; family Loricariidae; genus Parotocinclus; species Parotocinclus haroldoi. Next base: position 3,055 of record JAUZST010028163.1, on the reverse strand, counting down.
ATATTTTTGGTGTTTCTGTACTGGTTATGGATTTTATGGTGGTTTAGTGGAGTCGCTAGCCCAATGCCCAAACCTAGTCATTCAGAACATGCCCTTAACCATAACGGCTTACAACTGGTACAATCTTACAATCCAAGCAATTGTGGGTTAAGGGTCCAGTAACTTAACCCCTAAGCCGTCACAGTCCCACACAAGAGCGACCAATCACCCGAATGCCTGTTTTTCTAATGTGGCACGAAGTACCTGGAGAAAACCCACACAAGCACGGGGAGGACATGCAAAGAGCACCAGGTGGAGTCTGGACTTCTGGGATCTCTGAAATGGTGAGGCAACTGTGCTAATGTGCCACCACACCACCCATTAGTCATGTTTCTTATTTCTGGTCTGTAGCTCGTTAAACAGAAAATCTATAAAAACCCATTTATAGCTCCTGGGGAGCTCCTAATCATATTTCTGGTGGAAACAAAGAATAGACCAGTCACCCAATAAAACTTCTAAGTCTTTCGATTACGTATTCTAAACTGAGCTACCCAAAGTCAATACAGGGTTTTTTTTTCCACATTACAACCTACATTTTAAAATAAATGAACTATTTCCAGCTGTATTTACACACTGTATCCCTTAGCAAAACATTATAAATTATACTCAATTAATTACAACTTATTAAGTAACCTATATGGTTTGGATAAGTAAAGTTTGTAACCATTACAAACATGTTCATGTATAACCAATCAACTTTCAGATTACACAACAGGCTCATTGTCCCCCACCTGACATTAACTTTAGTGGTTCTAATCACTTCAGAATAAAATCGCCTCTTCACTGAGGATACATGACAACATGATAACATGATAACATGGTAATGTCTAGAATTCACAGTAGTTTGGTGCTATCAGAAGGGTTCCAGGATAGATTTGTGGAATAGCAGACATTAAGGGACACAAAATGATTTTATGAGGCTTGTGCGTTTTTCATAAGGATTACACTTCAAAGCAATAATAAAAGGGTGGAAACTGTATGGCACCACCAACAAAATGGCTATCCAGGCTGTCATCAAATTAGATCTTCCCTTTTAACCAGGGCATGAGACAATTGGATTCTCAAACGCTGAGATTTGTAAGTCTGTGTGTGTGGTAACGATCTCACAAGCTTTCAACAATGCTGGCCTATACGGCAGAGCGGCAACAAAGAGGCCTCTTGCAATATTTTATTATACATTTGGACTACAATGCTGGAAAAAAAATAATGGGGTTGAATTTCATGCTGTAAGAGGAAGGATGATCTTCAGTTGGCATGGTGGAACAGTAGGTAGGAGATATGACATAACCAAGGATCCTATATAGACATCCCGGTTTGATCAGATCACAAATCCAGAGAAAAAGATTTGGTATGAGCTGGCTAATAAATTTCTTGGGCATTCTTGGGGAAAGCATAAACGCCTCTGCAAAGGATGCTCTTGTCCAGTTTGTATTCCCAGCTTGTTTGACCCTGAGCAAGATAAAGATGTTACTGAAGATGAAAGTATGAGAAAGCAAAATGCCATTAAAACATTTTAAATGACCTAGTAAATAAAGTAGAATAACTTTGTCATTGTCCTTGCTCACATTTTAAATGTGACATTTCAAAACAAATTAATTATTCAAATTCATTTTGTGCGCTGCATATAAGAGACGTATATATATAGGTCAGGATTAAATTAGATAAACCATTGTTTTAGCAATGGTACGCTGACCATATAAAAATATTTATCAGTTGTTTATTAGAACACACACAGAAAATACAGGAAGTTTGTATGCAAGAGGAAAAAAACAGCTTCTATAGGCTACAGTGGTATATAGTGGTATAAAGTATACTGCTCGTAAAAATTAGGGGATATTTGCAAATGAAATATCGATGAATTAAGAATCCCCTCATTTTTGTAAACAGTTGTACTTGAGGAATGGCCTTTTCTCGAAGGATAGCAGCCAAGTAACCAGGGTGAAAAGGCTACCATGTGCTAAAGCTCACAAAGATCGGAACGAAAATCAGCAGAAAAAGAGTATTATGGTGTGCCAAATCCAAGTTTAAACTTTCTGGGCACTACTGTCAACAATATTTTACATATGGTCATTACAACGTTGATAAAACAACAAATCAAATGGTGGCCTTTTGCATAGTACTGTATGTAAAACCAGTTTTGCATGTATTCAACAAACTGTAGCCGTCTCCATCTTAGCATTCCTGCTCACAAGCTTCCTGGATTTAATATTCTGCTCCAGGTTTTCTTCAGCCTCCTGCATTTTGACCCATGCCCCAAACAAACAAAACAACCCAGCACAAACATCCAGCTACTCCACAGCCTTTTATACCCGCTATCCATCAAAGTGTAAACATAATGCTGCGTCCATCAGGATAAAAGATGTATTGAGACAGACGGGGTCAAGCTGTGATGCTTCACCATCCAGTTTCTGGCTTTAGAAACTCAATGAGGTGAGGAAACCAGATCAAACCAGATAAGTTTAAGAACACAGGCATTACTTTTTCCCTTGCACGGTTTTGGTAAGAACTGGTCTTTAAACTCCAAACTATTACAGATCCCACATACTGTTTATTAGATTTGACCACAAGTTGTTCATGTAACGCAGAGTTCAAGAAGTAAAGCAGGAGTCCAAATATTCACTTGGACTGGTCATATATCTTTTCTGCAGGCCCACAGGATTACAGAGTGGCTTGACATATTACAGCAGTGCACTCCATTAAATCACATTGAGCTACATTTCTGGAAAAGTCATTCCTCTTTTTTAGTCAGATATAACTCTGTTACATGACAAACGTTTTTTTCTTTCAACTGAATGATGTATGGCTTTAAACACGCACACGGTACAAGCCATGAGCATTAATATGAAATCGGTTCCCTGTTTTTGCTCAAAGCCTTCCCACTCTTTTAGAAGGATAAAATTTGCACACCCTAAAACTACTTGACTTTGAGTATGTAATGGAGCTTGTTTGGAAGGAATTTGACGTGGTCCATTTTTGGCCAAAATTTAAAGTTTTGGTAACCGCGGCACCTTAAATC
>JAUZST010028152.1:0-25252 GCA_034779995.1 Parotocinclus haroldoi | reverse complement strand
GCATGAAGGGATGGATTTGGTCAGCAACAAGTCTCAACTATACAGGTAGGAGTTTAAAATGGGCTCATTTGGTATTAAGAAAAGACCGAGGAAACATTCTCCACATTATGACACCACCAGCAGCAGTATGAGCCAACGCAAGGTTTTTGTGAGCTTTTGTGAGTGAATTGTAGCGTTAGTTACAAGTCTTTTCTTAGCTGAGCGGAGTGGAAACAGGTGTGATCTGTTATCCTGTCTAGCACCAACAACCATGCCATGTTCAAAGTCATTTTAAGCACTTTTTTTTCCTTCCCACTCTGATCCTCGGTTTAAGCTTCAACTTGACCATGTCCACATGCTTTAAATGTATTGAGACGGGCTGATTAGATCTTTGCGTTAATAATCAGTTAAGCAGGTGTACCTAATAAAGTAGCCAATTAGCATATTTATTATTGCCATAGGGAAGTGATATTTGTCGGGGAACATGTGCAGCAAAATACCAAACGTCTGATGTGCTGTGAAAAAAAGAGTCTGGCTTAGAGGATTTATAGGAATCTAGTGCTTACAGTCACAGATTTGCTATTTTCTTTTCGTTTTCATACAGAGCAAAACAGCCCCTGCCGTTTTAATATTAAGGTATTTCACACTAAAGCGGTTTCTGACTAACTGATAACTATCTGACGTGATCAAAATCACGTTTTTTGTTGCTTGGGCTGTTGAGCGACTGAATAGGCTGGCTTCGACCGGCTTGGCTTTTAGGCATGACACATATGAACACGTGATATAATGTCATGTATGAGGGAGGGGAGACCAGATAGGATATCACCACTTCAGCTGAAACATCAAGCCCTGACAAGGCTGTGGTAGACTGACATATGAGCTTATGTCCATGTCACTTATGTCCAGGATGTCCTCTTTTACCTACACACATCCTCTTTTGGGACAAAAAAAAAAAAAGGGAATGTGGCCCGGAAATGTTAAATTTTTTTGCCATTTCCAAGGGTCATGAGTGAAACATGGTAAGAGATAAGCACCTTTTAAAATGTTGTAGTTTTTGTAAGGAAATTTATAAACGAATGCCTGGAAAGGATTGAAATGATCTAACCATGTACAGTGTATTCAGAAAGTCTTCAGACCCTTTCGATTTATTTATTTATTTTCTTATGTTGAAGAATTATGCTAGGAAAAAAAAAAATTTCAACTCAGTTTCATCGGAAACATCAGACCTCTTGCTATGACGCCTGTAATTTAGCTCTGGGAGCCTCCCATGACCATGTCCTGACCATCTTTGAGATCTCTTTACATCTTGGCAGTCCACCTTTGGTAAATTAAGTCGATTAGAATCTAAGTCCAAAGGTTCTGTAGTTGTTATAGACCAACTTCAAACCTTCCTTTTGTCTCAAAGACTCTAGGAAAAAAGACTTCCTAAACAATTCTGTCGTCATTTACATACAAACTGTATTAGTGAAAAATGTCAGTCAGGGTTTAGATGCAACCATTGTACTGAAACTGCATCAATTAGGGTAGATAATGATTTATTCATGTGCTCCAATAATGTTCTCGTCTCGATCCATGTTCCATTAGACCTTAATGCAGGATTTGATACTGCGGATCATAACATTTTACTGCGTAGAAAACGCAGTGGGTGTTAAATCATTTACACTTTCCTGGTTTAAATCATATTTAACTGACCGCTCTCAATTCGTCTAGGTAAACAAGAAATGCTCAGAAACCACAATGGTGAACAAGTATGGTGTTCTGCAGGGGCCGCTATTATTTACACTGTATATGCCATTAGAAGAAACGAGTCACACAGAAAACAATACATAACAGAGCAGAAAACAAGCCGTAACGAGAAAAGAACTACCTGCAGTAGTTCTGTAAGCACAACGGCCCCATCATTCATAAAAGAAAGTTAAGAGCATTTAGGCAAGAGAGAGCTGACCAATCAGCCAATGGCCACTCTGGCTGAGCTCCAAAGATCCTGTTTGCAGATGGGGGAAACTTCCAGAAGGTTAACCATCACTGCGGCGAGTGTGTGTTGTTTAGCACAACGCCTCACCATAACAAAATGTGAAATAGTGAAAGCGTCTGAAGACCTTCCAAATTCAATGCACGTGCTTTTGAAGGCCCTCGTAATTGCTTTTGTTAACCATTTTGTGTATTCTGACGAACTGTGGCTTCATCATGACTTTGTCTAGACAACCGACAATGATTAATCAATATGAATACACAAGTCAGACTTTTCAGGTGGGATTAATTGTTATATGATGGTTTCAATAAACCCTGATAATTCTGCCCATGAACGCCAAGGATTGAACATTGATTCAACACAACATCAGGGTTCATGGTGTCATCACTTATATCTTCCTACAAACCACGGCCGGCTGGCTGCCCTCAGTGTCCTGTGGTTTGAAAACCAAAAATGCTGTTACCCTTTAGACAGAAACTGTTACCTGCTTTCGGCTGAAAGGAGCTTGATACATGCCGTGTGGCCACAGTACATGGCATATGTCAAAGGCGTGTTCTCGTTAATGTCTCTCGGACCAGACTCCACACCCAGCTGTAACAAAGCTTGCACACACTCTTCCTTTCCTGCTGCAGCCGCCCAGTGCAGAGGGGTCCTAAAAGAGTCAAAACAGAGATGATATACAAATATTCTAGTGATGATATGGCATACTGGACAACAGCTTGAAAAATACACAAATGTACAGTAGAAATGTGTGAGGATGAATGTTTGAGGTTCTTACCAGATGGAAACTTTCAAACATTGTGCAAAGACACGACAAACACTGATGGGTACGAATATATGGAACTAAAACAATATTATAAGGAGTTTCCTATTAATCAGGCTCAGTGTGACTAGCAAGTAGGTACATTATGGAAAAACCATTTCTAGTGTTTTGTGGACTTATTTCATTGCATACAGTTTGAATCCAAAATACGTCATGAATTGTCTGGTCAACTTCATTTAATTCGTTAATTAAACATCCATTCGTTCATTTCAGACCTACAAAACTTCAAAAACGGGAACGGGACGGGAAAATTTAGAGCTAGGGAATGAGGGAAACAAACTAAGTAATGATGTGATTTCAAACAGGAGATGTAAACAGGTGGTTGTAATAAAAATGAAAAGGTCCAGAAAAGGTGGAATTTTTTTAGGAGCAAACATGGCCGTAGGATCTCCAGTTTGTCAACAAATGTGTGAGAAAATTATGAAAGAGATTGGAGGGGATTTGCTTATTTCAGCCCCAGCTGTTTGCCTTGTTTTGCATTGTCTTGTTGAAGAATGTATTCGATTTTTTTTTTATCCTAAATTTATCATTTAAATAGTCTTAAGGGCACCTTATGTGGGTCTAAAACGTCTATTTACATTTCTACAGCAATGCTGCCATCACAGAAGGGTAAACGAATTTTGCCAAGGGCAGCCCATACCACCACAAACCCTGGCCTATTATTGCTGATAACAGTCTGCTCGGTCCATTTTGTTTTTGGTCTGAAGCACATGGTGTCCATTTGTTCCAAAAATGATGTGGAACTGATATGTTTTTGTGCCAAATCACGATTACGATCATAATAAAAATACGTAGTTATTATTTATTTTATTGCCCACATCCCAACTGTTTTTGGATCATGTTGCAAATCCGAAATGCAGGAATGAATGTTTATGATCAAATCGAATAAAGTAACGTGAAATATACTGCATTCATACTTGAAATAAAAAGTCAAAGTAAACTAAAGGATCCCTTTTTTTTTCATTTGCATTTTAACGTTTTCGTATTTGGGGATATAAACTCGAAATGCAGGTAGATGAAGATGAGAAAACCTACTGTAAAAGGGATAAGAGCTCATCATGACAGCTTGGGTTTGTGTCAATTATAAAATACGTAGATACCCAAGCTGTAGTAGGTTCTCTTACCGCTCGTCCACGTCCAGAGCCTGCAGGTTGGTTTCAGGGACGCGTGCGAGCTCATAGATGATGTCGCTGTAACCCGCGGCTGCAGCAATGTGTACACACGTCTTGCCATTCTCATCGTCGTAATTGATGACGGAGGAGCCAAGGTGGTGGTCGAGAATTAGTGAGCACATAAATCTGCTACCACTCTGTTAAATGGGCGGGGGGGAAAAAGGTCATATATATATATATACACAGACTTAGTACAACACAAAGCACCACAGGAAATCAAATACTGCCATATTTCAGATGTGAATAACATGTTTGAATAGCTAGAGAGCCCAGGATTTTAGTGGATGGGATCATATGATGCCCATAACCAGCCCAGGTCAGACGAGGTCATAAATCACTTTTATTGACGTACTTTTTGTTTTGTTTACATATTACTTTCCATGAACTATATGTTTATCTGAAAGTCATGAAAGAAAATATTTCCAAGCCATCGCCCATCGTTGGCGGCACAGCACACTGCTTGGGCAAAGTGTCCCACTTCCCTGTAGCACCTCTCAGATTTCTGTAGGATATCTGACAGTTTAATGTGGTTCTGCATGCTGTTACGCTTCAGTGCCGCTCATTGGGGCTGAATGAAGGCTAACCCTAAGCACCAGATGCTATCTTACAGTGTACAACAGTTGAAACTGCTGTTTTTCCTTTTTCAACTTCCAGAGAAAACAGCTGTGCTAGATAAAACTGCGGTGACCATGACGTTCACATGCTCCCAGTTCAAAAGCCAGCCAGTTCACGGAATTCCCGTTTTGAGCAAAGTTACGATGAATAGATTTGGAAATAAAAGCACCAAAAATAGCACACCATTTTAGCTAAAGAGGTTAAAAGATCCTAATGTTAACCCATAGCTCACTGCTTTTGACCTACAAACAATATGTACGTAAAAAATCCTGACCGATGACGTGAACCGCCCACACTTACTTACTTTGTAAGCCTGTATACAGTAGCTACTTTAATACAGAGGTTTGTACAGAATAGCCTTCAAACTTCAAAGTCTGACTAATAGGGCAAATCTCCATCAAAGGAAAACAATTCGTCATTGATTTTATTTTAGGAGTTCTGTCATGTCGAAAGTTAATTAGGTGTTCTGCACATGTTTATTTATAGACAATTATGGTTTGAGAAGGCCTCCAGACTGTCTTGCTCAGGTGCTGTTAAATAATGTTCAACAATATGGCAAAAGTGTGCAAGTAGACGCCATATTTCCTGGTGAGGGTCATGGCACAGAGATGGTATTCTTTGCCACATATTAACTGTTTCCGGGGTTCATGAAGTTGGCAAGTAAATTAAAAAGACAGATCAATGACTATGCTGGGACAGTTATTCATGCCCGGTCTTGCCATACACACCAAGTTCACCCATGCTCTCCTTTTTCTTTCTGTTTGGAGATGGCAGGGCATTGTGTTTACATAGGAAAAAAACAGTAAAACAGGCTCTTTTCTGCACAGAAAGTACAAACTGCCAAAACATTCTGCTTTTGTTGGAAAGATGCATGATTGCAAGGTTTCCTGTAAGATCACAGTTCTATTGTGTTAAGTATTAGGTAGTTACGCAGAGTGATGGGGTTGTTCGCCTATTTTCTTTGCTTGTGAAGCATCTGTTATGTCTGTACTGAATACAAGTTTGCACAAATTGTGTTTCCAAAAGGTATGCAGCCACCCTTTTTAGGTAACTTACTGCTAACGGCTTCACAATGTGAGGCATGGAATCTCCATCGGCAAACAATGGAAGGAGATGTGGGTTTTTTTTTTTTAACAGTAAATCTAAATTTGACTGCCACAGTCCTTCCACCTTCCCAGCAACTGCAAAATCGACAGGAAAATTGTGTTGACTTCACAATAGAGATCCCAAAGATTGTTGTGATGTGTTGCTGAATGCTTGACTGTCTCTGTCATATGTTCCCATAAATGCAAAATGGGTTTCTGTTTTTTTTTTTCAAGTAGTTGTTGCAGAGCCTGGCTTGAAACTCTGGGTTGAGTTTTGGGTCATTATTCTGCAGCAGTATGAATCGACCCTCCACAAAGAATCATACAAGCATTTTTACCGGTGGTCCCACAATACAAAATGTAAATTACAGACAAATAAAACTGACATTTTGGAAAAACCCACACGCATGCAAACCACTCATAACTGTATCCATAGAACTGATGTCTGAACACAGGCTATAAACAATATATGTCACTTTTTAGCCTCCTCAGACCCAAGTTTTAAATTTCGATGCATCTTTAATATCTATTAGGCACCGAGACAATATCTGGGATTAGTAGGACCTGATAAATAGAAAACTAAACATGGTTTTTGAACAGAAAGTCTTTAGTGGTCTGTAGGAACAGTTTGCCACACGGACTGGCCTATGTGAAATGATGCAAGATAAGGACAGAATTGTCTGCAAATGACAACAACAGGTCTAAGTGAAGCAGAATTAACTATAAGGTGTAACAAACCAAATATGTAATGTCCTCAAATGGTGACGCCAGGTCTCAGGAGGTTAAAGTTTCTGCAAAACATTGTGCGTTGTATTTGTTTATTTAACAGTACATAAGCTTCCATGGTTGTTCATGACAAAAACACTAGTTATGATACTAGTGAGAGGAAACCAGAGCACCCAGAGTAAACCTATGAGGCGATGATTTGATGAATCATGGTTAGAATCATAAATCTTTTTTTTTTATAAATTGCAATTCCCTTTCAGTGCAACCAGTGTCTCTTCTTCTCATCAGTAATAAATGCCATATGGGTTTCCATTTCTATTACAGAAGGCTAATACAGGAGGCTTCAAGTTCACTGTAATTAACTTTTTGGGATCATTTTAGTCGCAATAAATCAACCTTAAGCACTGGTACATGATCCGACACTGGCCTGAGACGCTGGTTTGGGAACGGATATGGGCTTCTCTCTTTTCTGAACCAATACTGTAGCTTACACATTGTGGCCAAAAGCATGTTAAGACGTCACTCCGGTGACGGCCTTCTTTATTCCGAAAACCCTTTTTAAACATGACTGTGAATAAAAGTTCAACGACAAGCCCTGGCTCACAGTTGGTGCGCATTTCAAATTTGTTTGTCCTCCTCAAAGTCGCCGCTCACAGCGAGCCAGTCAAGATCTCCATCAAGAGAAAGCCATTCCTCCTTTATTTTATTTGAAGAGTTCACGGGAGGAAGTTGGCAAACTGGATGGACTGGCGAGGTGAAAAAGGGGTTGCGAAAGGGGTTCTGTATAAGCCTTTCTGCAGCCACTGCGTTTACACACGTTTGACGATAGAGTGGAAGTCAGTGTCGGAGCACGAAAAGGGGAATTTCCTACCTGTACAGCCCAGTGAAGCGCAGTCTTAAAGTCCTTATCGACCAGAGTGGGGTCTGCCCCTTTTTGCAGCAGAGCCTGAACATGCTCTGGACGGTTGTGAAAGGATGCCCAGTGCAGGGCTGTCATGCCCTACCAAAGCACAAAATAACAAACATATTAATGTACTGTAAAAGTCATGTCAGTCCTATAAAACTCCACGGGGCCAAAAAAGTTCGAATGTTTCCGTGTTTACCGAAATCACACATTCATGTAAAAGATCTGGTATTGAAATTTAAATTTAAAGTCACCTCCAAACATTTTTTTTTCAATGGCTTTTGAATGTTCTTGTGCATAAATTTCGCATCAATCCTGAGTCACGTCTGTGGTTTAGGAGAACACAAAAGCAGCTAAATCGTGAGCATGAATCACACACAGTCATTTTTAGTCTGGTGAATGACTAAAGGTAATAAGATAACAGAGGATAAGGCCTTTCTAGTCTCGTTTTTTTCATCTACAGAAGATAAATATAGGTACAACTGTCTTCCTGGCAGGTACTTGCCTGAACAGTAAGCAAAGCCAAAGCAAAACGGTTACCTCGTTATCTTGATGATTTATTTCACACAGCGTTGATTGTTGCAATAACACAGCCATAAGTCTGTGGACAGCAACAGTGCGCAACATGTCAGTAAGGATTAATCAAAGACGAAAAGACACGTCGTAATAATTCTGGCCGGGAAAGAGCAAACACTCACCGAGCACTTTATTAGGAACTAACAGAGGAATCCTGGGAAGGTCCTCCCTTTGCTCTCAGAACAGTCTCAATTCTTTGCAAGTTTCCGCTCCATGCTGACGCAATTTCCTCACACAATTGCTTCAGATCTTTACAGGTGAGCTTTCACGCTTCAAGGAAACATGAGTTCTACCACATCCCAAAGGTGCTCCGTTGGATTCAGATCCAGTGATTGGGAAAGCCACTGAAGGACGTTGAACTCATTGTTGTCATTGTCATTTTATGCTAACCATAAGAAGATGCACATGGTCAGCAACAATACTCACACAGGCTATGTAATTCAAGCACTGATTGATTGGTACTGGCTCAGGTTCATACTGTCTGTCACAAAACAAGAGTCCAAGTCAAAAGTAAAGGGAAGAAACACTGTGTGTGTTTTTGTATGCATTTTCCATACTGGCCCAACTTTTTCTGATTTGGGATTGTAAGTTCTTTGTGCCTTGTAAAGAATGTGGTTTCATTACCATACTCTACTAGATGAGTGGAACAGACAGCCGGTTCCGACAGGAACAGGAAGCTTCAGTGAAAATGTTTTATTGCTGTTAATACAGGCGATAATGTGGATTAAAAGCAGATCCACTTCAGGCTTGCAGTTAGATAAAAAGTGCAGAGCAAAGATTAAGCAGCTGCGTTCACTATTTCTCTTCCTCTTGGTGGTTTTGGTTTCTAAATTAAACCAGTTCCCTAAAAACTGTAGGATTTAGAAAAAAGATATCTTTGTAACCATTTTTTTTTTGTTTTTGCAAATGCTGCATTTCAGTTCTATCTCATTGTTGTAAACTAATTCGTATTAGGCCAAATATCACATAATATAATATATACAATGTAAGAATAATATAATTGAATAACGTGTTTCATACGAATAGCACCATACATGAAAAAAATGATATACATTTATTATAGAATTATATACATACATATATATATATATATTTTTTTTTTTTTCATGTTATTTTTATGTTTCCTAAGAAATAAGAACAGAAAAAAAGATTATTTATATATATATAGTGCACCAATCAAACATGGATTGAATGGCACTGTCCATTTGAATCATTGTTGCTGGCCATGTGCATCCCTTCATTACCATCATCATTTACCCATCTTCTAATGGTTACTTCCAGCATGATAAGACAGAATGTCACAAAGCAAAGGTCACATCTCATAGTGATTAGAGATCACATCGAACATGGAGCAGAACTGTATTGAGACTGTTTTGGGAGCAAAGGTAGGCCTTGCTTATGTAATGCGCCTAGCGCGTGTCTTTAGATCACAGTTTAGAAACAAACGGAAATACATTGTTATTTTGGTTTTTATCTCGTGCTTGTCATGGTGAGGATTATGGAGGTTATGGAATTTTCCACGGAGAACACAGGGTGCGCGGATAAGCACGGGTGTGAGTCACTGATGCAGCACCATGAGGTGATCCTACTCCAACCTCCCTCAGACACAGATAATCGTGTCCGCATATGATGCCCAAGGTCCAAACTCCTGTGGTGGCCTAGTGTATTTGACCCAGTGCCCGAAACAAACAGCGTCGGTCCTTAATGAAAATTATTGAATGGCTTGGGCTAAATAACGCTCGAATGCATCTTAGTCTGTAAAGATGCTCTGACCTAACTTGTTTCCAAAGCATACGAACAATTTAAGGGAAGGATCATTCAATTCTACACACTTATACAGTGTCTAATGCCTACCACGAAGAAACTGTTTGCATTCGGAGCTGGGATGTGCGTCTGCGCACGGCTTTTACCGTCACTTTATTCACATCGCGACGCAGCGTAGTTCTCGGCACTGTGTTGAACTCTCATGGAAAGTTCAAAATGATGTTTCCTTTAATAACAGGAAGGGGGATAATGGAATCGCACAACCTAAGCTCCCAAAACGAAAGGGTTTTGACTTTGTTACCAGGTTTTGATGGATGTCAGCGGGTGTTAAGCTCTCCAGACAGAATTTCTAATTAAATTGCAAAAGAGAATAAAACTTTAAGAAATGTAGTAATGTGACGCACGAGTTCGAAAAGACAGATTTGATGCTTTTGTACCTGAGATCAACTTCGGCGGTGGCAGCGTGAAGCGGTAAGCGTCCATTCTTATCAGGGATGTTCTGCTTCGCCCCATTTCGTAATAAACACACACAGCCTTCCAACCAGCCCTTTTGAACAAGAACAAAGGTCATGTCAGCAAATCTGACAAAGCTTCCCGGAAATGTCAGCCTGAAGGTAAAAGGCACAGATGGTCTAATTGGTGTTGGTGTTTGTGACAGGGGAGTTAGATTACAGGAAACCCCCGGCCGTTTAGGAGGAAAAGCTCAAATTTCCAAACACTTCATAACAATAAACTGTGGCTGTCTGTACACATGAATTACTCACTAAACCTTTAACAACGACCATCTGCTAAGCCATGGGTATTGGTAGAGAATTGTAAATTGGCACTTTAGAAGCAATGCGATGAATAAATCACGACAGAGTGTGCTGTAATAGGGAAATACTATAAATATAACCATGGAAATAACAATATGCATCAGAGAACAACACATTGCCATTTGTATATATTTATAGTTACATCCAATCATGTGTAACGTGCATGGTGCAAGTTAGTTCCTCATTCGAACTTTCGTTCTAACATCAGTTGGGATGGTTGTTAGAGGGAGCGTGTGTGCATGAGGCCTGTGAGGGACTGAGGCCCTATCCTTGGCTGGTTTGCACTCTGCTTTGCACCCTGTGTTGCCCATTAGGTCTCAAAACATTGCCATGGAATTTGACGTACATTTATTAGCATTACATTATCATTACATGAGGTTATTTAACAGACCAAGAACTGATACAACCTTCCAATTCAATCAGTTGTGGGTTAAAGGCCTTTCTCAAGGACCCAGCAATGACAGCTTGGCAGAGGTGGGATTCGAACCCTTGCCTCGAGTCACTAATTGGTTAGAGATAGTTAACGGAAGACCGCAGCATGGGCGAATAAAGCTTATGTCAATAAAATCTCCATCATTTACTCCAACTGTGGCAGAAATGTAGCGCAGGTATTATGAGAAACATTTTTTCGTTGCATTTCCCAGTTTCTTCACTGAGAATGAAAAAAAAAATGGTATCTCGGATTCTTGTTAAAAGGTTCCAGAGGTCATGTCGAGTACTGAAAATGGCGAATACCGACCCAAACCATAATGATGCAAATTGAATGAATCCATTCTAGATGAGAGCCGAGACAATTTCTATTTTTCCGCCGAGTTCTGAGGTACCACTCTCACTGAGAGCTGATTACGGTTATAATCAGTGAGATAATCAGAGTCTCATGCAGAACAACTGCATTTTGTTTATGGACGCTTTAACCTTAAGACCCCTAACTACCTATTCTGTTTTCTGGCACCAGCTCACACAGCTGTTGATGCACTGCCAAAACCGTTACCTGCCGGATGCCATGAGAGTCTGTGATGACTTATTTTGGACTAAATAATGTCCGGAGGTGTCCCAAAGAGGCCTACAATTATAGACGGCGTAACAGCAACATAATAACAAGACCAAAAACAAAATGGCAAACAAAAGAAGTGAACAGGAACAAATAGGCTCATGGGAAAGACTGGTTGTAAGCGAGAAAAAAAAACTCGATTTGAGATTAGACTTGAATGCAGCTGCTGTGTTAGATTTTCCATCGAATTCCGTATGGTGGGAAGCACTTCTGGAGCTGGATCAGTCATCGAAACTTTGACGCATTAAGCATAAGAATGCTATAGAAATAAGTGGGAATGCTAAACACAGCAATCAAACAAACCAAGTATGTAGCGAGGGAAAGTGATGTCCTGCCACAAGCATCTTGAGTGTTAATAGATGCACCCATCTTTAGCAGCAGCTTGACTGTATCCACCTGTCTCCCAGAGACTGCGTGCATCAGCGGTGTGGAACCTGAGCCAAACCGGAGAACATTTGAGTCATCATAACCTGCGAGAACTACATACATCTGCATCTTCTGATAAAACGATGAAGTGGTTTACGATCCTGGCAAACAGCTTTACATCGCGCATGCATTATCCTGCAATGAGGCATTTATGCCTTTATGCAAATACTGTTGCTTTTTTGGGCCTCGAATATCCATCAGTACGTTCTTAAGCAGCCCTCTCTCTAGTTGGTTACAACAAAGGATTGTACCATATCCTAATTAAAACGAGGGCAAAGACATAAATAGAAAGGCAGGAATGTGGCAGCGACATGCCTTCACCATCACAGCACTCCAGGATGGACGGGTCCTCACGTATTGTGGCTGTCAAAGAGTTGACGTCCCCCGTAGCTGCCGCTTGATACACCACATTCAAGTCGACTTCCTCAGCGCAATCTGAAAGTGAAAGATTGCAGTAAGTCTTCTTCATTTGGTAGAACTTTCTATCCAAAGTCACAAATAAATGCTGCAGAACTAAGTGTTTAGAAGAGTTGAATTCAAAAAGAGGAACAAGAGATGCAGACATAGCTCGCAGAACTCTATGACCCTGCAAGCTACATACGATTGGCATACTTCTGCTGATAGTAGTATTTATATCAACAATATCAATAATATATCAATAGTATCAACTAACACACATGCACACATAAACACATACGCAATATGTACTGCCACAGTCCCAGGATATTACTGAAAATGTGCAGCTCTCAGACATGGTGGCCAAGATTAGACTGTAAATGACTGCATATTCAATTCTGAACTAATTTTTAAATACATGACATTACTTAGAAATAAGCTCGTTTCATTTCAAGCTATCATAAAGGACTAACTTGGCCACACAGCAGCATAACATAGCATTTAAAACAGTAAAAACGGCCAAATCTATCAGCCAGATGAACTCACATTACAATGTTTAAAAAATAAAACCCCACACACACAGGGATGGAGTGAGCAAGAATAACTGGGGGTCTCCCTCCCTAAACATGTCCGCCCCACCTTTCTTTGAACTTCGCCTATGAAGGACACTGACAACAGGGCAGCTTTTGGGGCAGAAAGTTGAAATGGACACATGTAGCATGAGCTTGAGCAGACTGAATCATAAGCAATGTTTGGATGGTGGATCCTTATAAATATATATTCATTCCATTCAGGTTAATTTAACTGTTTATCTGTTCAAGTGCATGCTTTAGGAGAGGATAATTGATTATGTTAAAGTGGACCTTGTGTGTGTGTGTGTGTGTGAGTAGGATTGTGTGGGTGTCTACCGTCACATGATGATGAGACTTGAACCTGGACGTATTAAACTGCCGTGCCAGCTTTGTTTAACATTAAAGTTTATTTTCAGCTATGGTTTATATTATAAGCTTTGCCAAACTAGAACCATAACTTTTACACGGAAAGCACTATTGACCGTAAAATTTAAATTAAAAAAATGGTATAGAAATAACGATTATTACTGCATCTCCTCAAACCACATCCCAAACTACACGCTCATCAACTTCCTTCCAGCTTAGATCACTCCCATTCATACTTTAAATACCGGTACAGTCTAACGTGCCAAACCCATTGTTTGTGGTCATTTGGACAGACATAATGTTCAGAATGTTTCCTGAAGGCACTTGGTGTGTTGTAATGGTTGATGAAACCTACCGTTGCTCAACCCCGCTTTCAGATGCACACAATTAAGTTGCGTGACACTGCACGCCTAAGTAGCGTGACTAACGCGGTGAAATCAGACACCGTCCAAAATGCTTCCTAAACGCTACCCATCAACAACCCATCGACGGACCGAAAAGCTGCTGATGCGAGGTGGTCATCACCATGGCAACAGCGGCAGCGGCGATGCCCCATCCATCCTCCCGCTTTACCTTTAGGCTGGTCGAAAACGGAAGAAGAGGGAAAGTCCATGATGAGGATCAGCAGCAGAAGGGAAACACAGCACAGAAAAGCACGGAAAGAAAGAGGAAGCTGAGGAGCGGATCTTCTGCTCAGGTTTATGGCATGGTGCGCACTAAAGCTCCTCTCCTAACCCCCCCGTGTAGTAATAAACAGCTGGCCTAAACGCGGACTCAGATGGAGAGAAGAGGACAGCACAGAAACGAGGCTTCGTTCCTAACGGAGAGACGAGCAGAGGACGCGCGCCTTCTCTCAGATCGGCGTATGAATGAATTGAAAAAAAAAGAAGCACTGAGCATGCGCGGTAGCAGTAGCATCCCAAGGCATCCCTGAGGCTCGGCAGTGTTGCCAGCTCAAGCACAGGTTTAGTCCAGGGTATCCTGTTATAATATGTTCAACAACGACATCAATATTGTTTACCTTATTTGGTCACGTTGGTTTTCGAACGCCCCCAAAATCGTGTGTAATAGTGAGTCTGTCACACTAATTAACTACAGGCACTACATTTCCCATAATACCCCAGTATTTTTCCTAAAGCAACGGGGTAACGAACGTCCAGATGTATGTCTAAGTCAGCAACGCTGCGCGCAAGGTAATTACAGCTCATAGCTATATTTTTTTAAAAATAAATATTTATTAAATATTATCATAGCTATTTTTTTGTTATTAATCATTGTATAACCTACTAAAACACACACCAAAGCGGGGACATTCATTAAACTAGCAAATACATTTGTTGCGTAAAATTAAGTATGTAAAAGGACTGCAGCTCAGTTCGTTTGTCCTCAGTGGCAGAGTAACGAAATTGTTAGGTTTTTAAAAAATAATTACGCAGGAGCACGTTACAAGTGAACTTTGACCTCTTTTTGAACTCAAACCCACTAAGACTGAACAAGTATCTTGTCTGTGGCATTAAATGACATCCAAATGATCCGACATGCAGACAAAAGGAGATATGTTCGGTGACAGAGCCTTTGCTAAACCAAGCATAAATATATAGACATGTCCCTGCATGGTTCTGCCTTCACTGCTACAACAAACAGCCTTCGCCTTCCTCAGAATGCTTACCACTGGATTTGGATCATGGATTTGAGGGCACCTGTTGAACGCTAACCCCTGGCTCACTGATGGAATTCACATTTCTCTCAATGTGTCTCTCGCGTGTCTGACAGAGTTAACGTCTGAACTCTTTGTAGACCAGCCAAGTTGTCCATCAAAGCTGGCAAAATATTTGCGTATGGATTTTCTGTTAGAAGGGCAAGCAGAAGGTTGATAAGCTGCCGCAGGCGGAAACCTATAGATGTTAAAAGTCACTAACGTGGTCCAGTGGAGAAGCCATTTGTGTGCCCTTCAAATCATAAACCTATTAACAGTAAGCATGGCTGAAATAAAGGAGATCATTAGAATTGTCTTGACCATAGAGTCTACCATATAGTTTCACTTTTTAGGCATTATATCTTCGTTATTCTAACAACGGAAAGGGATTTCTGCGTTTGGGATTGCTGTCACAACACTCTCAATGTAATGTCCATGTCTGAGATGTCCTGAAATTCATTCTTACGTTTGCAATTACATCATTTAGCCGACGCCCTTATCCAGAGCGACCTACAATCTAAGCAAGTCTAGGTTAAGGGCCTTGCTCAGGGACCCAACTGTGGCAGAGGTGGGATTTGAACGCCTGGACCTTCCAGTCCGTAGTCCCGTACCTTAACCACTAGGCCTCGACAGTCCCCCTTCACCCTCCGCCCTCTTTCCATTTATTTTCTGTAGTTAAACTGGGCATAGCAGGCACCGGGGGGTCTTTGCAGGGACTCACCGTTCACACGATGATGACTGTAGTTAATTAATGCGACACCTACCTCTAGCCCTAACCGTAACCTCAGTAACGTAAAGCAAATCTTTGGACTCTTCTTCATGAGATCCAGCTAACACATATTGAGGATACATTTTTGAGGAGATGCAGTTCCTCGTTGGAGCCCAACTTTGGTCTGCACGATTGTCAGCCCCTCTGCCCTGTCCGTTAGTAGACAGGGACCACAGACAGCACTGTCCAAAAGTCTAAGCAAAGCAAAGCAGAAACACTCCGACATTCGTGACATGCTGGCGGAAGTCCATCAGATATTTCAGCATTTATTGGAACGGGTAGTTACCCTCTGAATAACTGCATTACTGTAATTTATCTGTGCTGGTTAAGTACAGTTGTGTTCCACAAACCACAGTTTCCCTTTTTACATAGACCCTTTGCAACACGGTCCTTTCACTTTAAGCACGGCGACATTTCTTTCTTTTTTTTGCCAAGCGATTTGAACCATCAAAACTAACCAGAGACAGAAAATAAATGTGAGGCCTAGAGGAACGTTGTCCGTAGTGAGCACACAAACAGAATTCGGCGCTGATTAATAACCTGTGTCTGTTGAATGATTATTAATAGAAAACCAACTCGTATCTGGGAAGAATGCTTGAGATGTCAGACAGTGAGTGACAGATGCTTTAAAATAGCAGCAAGAATATTTTTTTCCATTTCATTCATTCTTATCATCCAATCCGTTACCATGGGAACCAGTGGGATATCGTGCCACTTTGAAGAATGTTCATTCAAGAATGAAAACGAGTTGATGCCGAAGCAGATGGGTAGAGCCACTACGAGAGGAAAAATCAAACGCGTGTCGCAATACCTGTGAGAGTGCGCTGTAACATACCGCATGCACACGTCCTCCATATAGACTGACTGGCCACTTTATTAGGTACACTTTGCCACTATTGGGTTGGACCCCCTTTTGCTTTAAGAACTGCCTGAATTCTTCATGGTGCTTGTTCAGCAAAGTGCCGGAAACATTCCTCTCAGATTTTGGTTGTTTTCTGGTAGCACATACATGATGCCATCACACAGATATGCTGGCTGCACATTTTTGTGACGTGAATCTTCCGTTCCACCGCATCTCAATATTGCTCTGTTGATTGAGGGCTGGTGAGGCCGTTCGAGTACATTGTTATGTTCAGGAAACCAGCTTGAGATCATCTGAGCTTCGTGACATGGTGTGTTCTGGGTTCTGTCGGATGTATCTATCAGAAGAAGGTTCTGGGGTCATGAAGGGACGGAGATGGTCAGCAACAATACTCACCTAGGGTGGGGCATTTAAACAATGCTCATTTGGTATTAAGGGGAACGAAGTGTGCCAAGACAAAATCCCCCACGCCGTTACTCCAGCGGCAGCAGCCTGGACTGTCGATACAAGGCAGAATGGACCCGTGCTTTCATGATGTTTGAGTCAAATTCCGATGTTATTATCTGAGTGGCATTTCTCCAATCTTCTATTCACCAGTTTTGTAAGCCTGTATGAATTCTAGGCTCAGTTCATCGTTCTTAGCTGACATTAGTGAAGGACAGTGTGGTCTTCTGCTGCCGCTGAGTCAAAGTTCGACTTATTGCATGTTCAGATGTTCTCTTCTGCATGCTGCGTTTGGTTATTCCAGACACTGTTTCCTTTCGCTCAACCTGAGTCAATCTGACCATTTCCCCCTACCCTCAACAGAGCAATTTTGCCCCGGAGAACGGCCAATCACTGGATAATTGATCTCTTTTTTTCTGCTAAATACTGTAAATGTAAATGTATGGCTCCTCTGTAATGGACGAGCTTCCACCTGCAACCAGTGAACTTATGCTTAGGATCTTTGTAGACTACGCTTTGTAGATTAGTTTGCAAACGTAACTGATGTTAACTCAAAGAACAGTTAATGTTTCCAGAAAAGCAGGCTCAATGGACAGATGTTAAATGTTGCACCAATGGGACAACCATCTAGAAAACAAATCACATGTATAATTATACAATGACTTATTTGGCTGCTACTAAATAAATAAAAACAAAAAACGAATCCAACTTCTTTAGGAAGATGCTGTATTGTTGATTCAGGTCAACGTTTATCCATTCACTGTCTTTACGCTATCCACTTATTCCTGAACGGGGTTCTAGTAAGAGCCAGCGAATAGTCAGTGGCATAAAACTCACACGGATACGGGGAGGACCCATTCTGTCTGGGCTCGAACCCAGGACCATCCTGTTGTGAGGCAACAGAGGCCACCCACAGAGGCTCCCCGCTGCCTGTTCAGGGTCACTTATTTGTCTTAAAGTCAATATGATTGCTTTATAAGAAGGTACTGGCGACCTTGTAAAATTATAGACGGTAAAAATGAAGGCTATATAGCAGTGCTGTAATAATAATAATAATATATATAATGAATATTGTTATTATTATTATTATTATTATTATTATTATTATTATTATTATTATATTGCTGTATGAATAATGCGGTAATATGGAGTAAAAATGTGTTTCATTTTATATAATGTTGACCAGTAGAGGGAGGCAAATGGTGCAATTCAATTAGCAGAGGCAGGAAAAGGAGCACAGCTCCAAGTCAACGTAGTATAATCTGGGAACTCAGTTTCCCATAAGGCACCAATATTTGCATAAACTGTGCAGGACTGAACCGGAGTAAGTGCTTTATGTAAAGTTGCATCAGCAACTATGTCTGTAAACGACAGAAGCATTTATATTGGTAATTAAAAAAGTACATATAAATTGTTACTATGGTTAAGTAGTGGCCATATAGTATACTGCATGTAGTAGTGGGTCTGCAGAGCCTAGCGGTTAAGGTACTGGATTCTGGACCTGAATGGACCTAGTGGTCCAGGGTTCAAATCCCACCACTGTCACTTGTGCTGGATAAGGGCGTCTGCCAAATAATGTAAATGTCAGGGCGCAGTGCTTAATTCGATTCGAGCTTGTTTGGGCCTGCTGGACTAATTAATGACATTTAATTAAAATATATGTGTACGGAGAGTGACAACAACCAGCCTTTTCACTTAAAATAAGTTGATCGAGCAGGGGTCACGTCATAAAAAAATTATAATAGGACATTAGAGCTGTAATGAATAATAATAATTTTACTCTTTGTACTTAAATCAAATCATTCTACAGGTCTACAGGGGTGTCTCTACTTTTACTCAACCTTGGTGACCCAGGGAGGACTGTGGAATCAGTGAATGAAATAGCTGATTTAATTCACAGGACGTGACACAAGCTGATGCGCGTCTGCAAGTTTGCCGATCTGCACACTTTCCTGCGCGTAAGCAACTCAGCGCTCCTTTCGAGGTAGGTCACTCCCACGGTATCAGAGCAATTGAAGAACAGCCTTTCAGAGCAGCTCCTCCTTTGCAAGCAAGTTGACTGTTCCCAGCCAGACAGTTGGGGATTTTGGGCAATTACAAGGGATAAACATACTTGAGGCAAACAGCACCCTCCATAAACAGAGGAAATCTCTGGGCATCAGACAAAACTGAAATTTGCTGACCCACACAAAACTGGGCGGTACAAAGAAAGGCCTTTTTTGATAAGTAGATTTATGATAAGTAGAGATTCGGTCCGTTTCACCGCTTACCGAGCAGTCCCGTTTTGAGCGCTACGAACTACGAGCGCTATTGTGTACTTGACGGCAGGTTTGAACAAGTAGCAGAATTAGTAAACAGGAACTTCTGTACACATTTCATTCCACATAAGAGATAGAGAGTGTTACTGTGAGGACAGTGTTGTAGTGCTACCGTACCTGCTCAGACCATTAGCTATTCACTGAGCTAACATGCAGAAAGCATATACAGTAGGGGCTAAACAATATGTCTGCTGATGGCATAACTGAAAAATAAACACGTGGATCGGCTCTGAATAGATAAATAAACGCTGTGGCAATGTCTTAAGTCAAGCTTCTGTTCTCACGTGTTGCCAGAGGAGGAGTCATGTACTGACGAAGACCTTCATTTAAGATTCTTTTCGTCAAAGACCTTTTTATTTCTTTGAAGTGAATATTAACAGAGTCCGCTGAGGAGGCGGCGCAGTCACTCTGCCTCTCTATCTCACAGTGAGCGACTTTCCGTCAGCGAGCCTGTGTCCGCTGAAGCACTGTAGGGCGACTGTTTATCTCCATGTGCTCGTGGGCAGCCTCTTTTGTTCCTTGGAATTTGAAATGAGAAAGTCAGTAGTGTGTGAGACATCTGATGATCTCGGAGTGGGTGGGTTATGGAGGACCGAAGATGCTAAGCGTATGTAGATATACGCACGTGGACACAGTCACTGTTTAAACAATGGACGTGTGGTTTGCTGCGAGGAGAATGGTCGCGAGGCACATGTTAATGGGTAAAAAAGGGCGATTGCTTTCGGCCTTGCCAAGGGCCATAGTGTGAAAGAAGTAGCCGAATCTGCACGTGTATCAAAGCATACGATCATACAGTTCTACCAGCAGTGGCATCAATTCCAGTCTACAGGAAATTCTCGTCAGAATTGTGACCAAAAGACAGAAATGAAGGACAGGGACCTCAATAACAATACGAATTGCTTCACTTCCAGGCAGTAATTGGCTCTAAAGGTAGTTGAAGATACTTCACTACCAACTGAACATTCTGCAGCGAACTGCATACCATGAGCATACGAAGCAGAGTGGCACACAAGAGGCCTTTTTACGCATAAAGATGCCCTGTTACACTAATAAAAATCGCACTGTTCATCACGGGAGATGAATCTGGTCAGATTAAATCTCGTTTGCGCCTGTATGTAAATCATACCTGGCATCGTGTTCATTGAAGACCTTTGATGAGGACTGCGTGCAAGGTGTAATCCTTTTGGAAATTAATCCTTCGGTTTGGGTGCCTACATTGAGGATTAGCGTGACGAACGCTAATGCGTTAGGAATACGAGATTTGAATCCTCTTGAAAATGAGCGTCACGATTCTTTGATTAAAGTGTAGCTCAGTGTGGAGGTATCACACACTGTAAGCCGTGTTTTAGTCGTAGGTGAATCGTTTTTGTTTTTGTTTTTTTGTCCGGTAGTGTTTAGTTTGGTATAAAATCTGATATCGGTCGTAACAATATCCTTTATGTACAATTTCCCATAAAACTGAACGATGGGAGACCCGCAGTGTTTCCACTGCCCTGCAGAAGACAAAGCTGTTTCAACAAATGGCTGAAATTCCCACTGTCAGCTGCCTTGTATTGAAATAATATTTGAGCATGCCAGAGCTACTGGGGTGACTCTGAATAGCCGTCACAAGAAATGGCTCCGAAAAGGGTTGCCAAGTGGAACAGGGCAAGATCCTGAGCAGGAAGGGCTTAGAGAGGAAGTCCTGCTGATGTACAGTCTAAGGCTGGCGGAGGCAGCATGCATCCTCCTCTGTAACCCCGTGGATGGATGTTAATTTGTCCTTCCACACTTCTCGCTTATCTGCACGCGGACATGCTAGTGCGGAGGGCAAGATCAAGGACACGTTTTGACTTTGCCTGAATTTTGTATCACAACAGCAGGCCTGTGCAAAGCATGATAATATCCATAAAGCTTGACAAAGACAACGTTTACAAGGTTGACGTCTTAAATTGGTACTGGCGAATGTGCAAAGCAAATGTTATTGCTTTTATTCTAAATAAACACATCTAATTGATTGGGTATACCACATCTCAAACCCTGCCTGGAGTTCAAGCCCAGGTCCTCAGGAATTGATGTTTTCAGCAGCTGGCTCTTCCCATAGGAGCCGTTGTTACTCATTTTAAGTCACGTTATTCAGTAACTCGTGAGACTTAATAACTGGACCCATGAATGAATCCTGGAAGGGTAATAAAAATACACCTTGATAGTACTGGGTTCAGCCCCCTTTTATCTTTAGAACTGCCTTCATTCAACGTCAACGTCAAATTTATTTCCATAGAGCTTTTTACAACGGAGCATCGTCTCAAAGCAGCTTTACAATCTTAGATGATCGTAAAAGGCCAATCCCAAATTGAGCAAGCTTAGGGCGACAGTGGCAAGGAAAAACTCCCAGAATGTAGAAGGGAGAAACCTTGGGAGGAACCAAGACCTCCATGGTCTAGATGTTAACTGAAACAGTTAAGTTTGTATAAACGGTCAAGTTAAGCAAATAATACCAGGTTAATTCAATAATTTTACATGTGTTTCAGATATTAAATACTCAGTGGGAAGTCCTTGGAGGCAATTGTCTCCAGGCCCGGGCATGGTGGGATTCTTTTCTGTTGATGAAAACCAGTAGAGTGTTGCTGAGGTGGAGGAACATCTAAGTGTGTGGGGTGGAAGTAGCCAACCTGTTTTTCACAGTCTTGGGTCCGACTAATAAAACCTCAGTTTTATCTGAGCTAAGTAAACGAAAATTCGACACGACATCCAGTTTTCAACTTCCTCAACACAATTCTCAATTTTACTGATTGCCCGTCATTTTGGCTCAGCTGACCTGTACAGCTGTGTAACATCTGCATAGCAGTAAAAACTAATACCATGCTCACGAATAATTGTGCCTAAAAGTAGCATGTACTTCACTTTTGGGAGGTCAGAGCTCTGATTATTTCTGTATACAAACTTGGTAAAGGTCGGTCAGATAGGTGAACAAGCACTTGAAAAGGCGAGGCTTGTAAAGTGGCCAGTACGCGTATAATAAAATAATATATTACTGACACTGCAGGCAGGAAGAGACTCCGGTCTGGTTTCAAATTGGCTTTGAAGGTGAGGACTTAGCATACTAATATGAATACTAAATGTATGATGATTTAAAATGGCCTGCTCATTAAACACACCTCTATTGCGAACAGTACAGAAAGCTTCTCAGTTTACTCGCTGTTTCCTTTTCTTCTCAACCTTTCAATAAAACTAGAAGCAGAACTACTAAAATGACGTCTTAGAAGTCGCCTGTCTAGCTAAATATTTAAGTAAGGTATGCATTTGAGTTTAAAGAACTATGACTTGCAAACGTTTGATAGGTCAGGGCTCATTAAGAGTAGTTGAACGAGCCGAGACTCTTTCTTTTCAGCACTTGGATCTCAAGTGCCTTGTGTTTCTGCCAGCCTTTCCTTTTCTTTCACTTTATTAATTCACTAGGAGACACAGTGTGGTTCAAGTTAATGGAATTACTGAGGATTTGGCTGAACCCTAGTGCTACACTTAGGGAAGAGATAAAGGGAGAGATTTCTCATTTTCTTTTATGTGCCTTGGCCCCACTAGAAGGCCCCACTTCCCCCTCATTCGACCTGCTCACCTGGGCCCTTGTTGCCTTTTCAGGGGTTTGACCGATTGAGTCAAGCCTTTCACTGACAAGGCTGGGTTCTTTTGTCAGTGATTGAAAGATCCTGTTTGTTTGTGTGCTTGTTAAAATGGGTATGTATAATAGACGCTAGTATTTATCCCCTGCGTATGTAGTGTTGGTGTATTATTGCTAACGAAACCTACATGACTTAGTACGGTATTTGCTACACGACGCAAACATCTATAACTCCGGTTCATTTCTCTGCCGTCATTTCATTTGCTTCAGAAAAATGACCCATGTTTTTCCTTTCCCTCCCCAAATGACAGGGCTGACTCTCGTCTGGTGGGGCAACGGATATGTTGCCTGGAAATGTGAAGGCTGCATCCCATTTGCGGGCTAGCATGTTGAAAGGCCCCTAGCTCGGTAAGGTTCAAAAGAGCGAACTTTAAAACTAGCATCCTCTTCCAATTTTAAGGGTAATTATCTAACAAATACGGCTGCAGCCTGGCTTTTCCAAGATTTTGTGCCAAGACAAAGAAGAAGCTGATGGATGCTCGTTTTACATGACCTGACCCGAAACTGCAATTTTTCGTCGTTTGTGGGCCAGCATGAGGCTAAAGAGGAAAAAAAAGAGGGGCATGGGGGAGGGTGCGAGGGCTGGGCGTGGAGGGAAATGAAAGGGAGATATAAAAGGGGGCTTTGAAAAGGGGCCCTTTTCTCCCCGCAGTAAACTTTGCCGGCCACAAGATGATTTACAGTCATCAGAGAGGCCAGACAAAGGCTGTACAGCAGTGAACGGAGTCCTGCAATGAACAAGGGCGAGAGACAGAACAAGAAAGAGGGCAAAAGAGAGAGGGAGTGGGAGAGAATGTGGGAGGGTATCTGAGCATTTTTGGCGGCTGACGGTTGACCTCGTTGCAGTTGGTCAGTGCAAATTCGCATTCGAATCATGACTTGTAACAGTGTTAATGCCGTCCACTCTAAAGTCCCTAAGATTAAACTCATTAACAGCGAAGTAATGTGATCTTATTACATTGTCCTGGAACGAAGTAATATCAGGCATTGCTTAAATTTAAGTTATGGATTAATACAAATTATTACTCAGTTCAAGTCAAATTTATTTCTGTTGAGCGTCGTCTCAAAGCAGCTTTACCATCTTATAGGATCTTAAAAGGCCAATCCCAAACTGAGCAAGCCTAGGGCGACAGCGGCAAGGAAAAACTCCCTGAATGTAGAGGGAAGAAACTTTGAGAGGAACCAAGACTCAAAAAAGGGACCCGACCAACATGGGTGGCCTGGATGTTAATTAGGTAAGTACTTAAAAGCATATTAAAGTAATAGCTAAATTAAGAAAATAACATAATTAAAATCAACAAGTTAGTAATAAAATAAGTGACAAAATCGATTTTAAAATCAGTCCTCGGTGGGAGGCGCATCGGCTCTTCGTGACTAAATGAAATGAAAGAATTAAAACAAGTACTCTATATACCTATATATTCAGCGGGTTATGGACTCCCAAAAGTTACATCCGAAATGAGTATTAGTAAGTAGTTTGCCCCCACCTTTGCTGCTACAGCATCCTTTGTTCTTATAAAAGGTCTCTCCACTAGATTTTGGGACATGACTGTGTCATTGGCGTCTGATGTTAGATGTTAGACAATAAGCACTGGCTCATTTTTGGCATTCCAGTGCATTTTCAAGGTGCCTGATGAAGCCTGATGGACTTGTTTAAGGACAGCAGGGCAGAAAGTTCATAAACTGACTCTGAAGCAGAAAGCTCATCGTATTGAGAGTCACTGGTGTATTCAGCCTAACCTACTCTACCACTCAGTCCACTTCCACTGGTTATCTACGGAGAATCCAGTAACGTAGGTACATATAGCGTAATGGCTAAACTTATTTACCAAATTTTGTGAAAGAATTTATCATTACTCATCAGTACTCATTAGCTATATGTTCCGTAGAGAACTATGTGGAGTATGCATGGGGTTACCCTGGAGTTACCCAACACGTGTGTTAATTGGTGTCTTTAAAGTGGTCCTTAGTGTGTGACTTAGTGTGTGCATGACTGGGTGTGTGCCCTATGATGGCTTTGCGCCCCGTCTAGGGTTGTTATATAGGGTTGTATATATATATATATATACAGTGGATTCCGGTTAATGGGAGCAGTCGCTTATTCGGACCGAATCCTAAAGTACAGAAACAAATCCTATTATATACGTGTAATGTTATTCACTTATTTGGACCAAAATTCCGTTTAATTGGACCAAAGAACGTGAGAAGCAAATAAGAAAAAGAAGCCACAAGTCGCCACTTAGAGCGGATACAAAGCGGGTCA
>JAUZST010028141.1:0-29975 GCA_034779995.1 Parotocinclus haroldoi | reverse complement strand
CAACTGTGGCAGCTTGGCAGAGGTGGGATTTGAACCTTTTGGTCCAGAGTCCAGTACCTTAACCGCTAGGCTACCACAGTCCTCACAAAGGTTATCACAAAGCTCTTTTATCCATGACGTGATATACTTCAACAAACATGTTATGAAGTTCAGTCTTCCTGTCCCTGTTCTTTATAGAAAATAGGGCACCTACTCAGCCTTGATTGTCACCCATTGACCGAAAACACCTGACTATAATTTCGTTTTGAAATTAACTGCTATACCTGGAGAACGTCTGCCACTCACAGGTATGTAATATGTTCCTCACTAAATGAATGACCAAACATATTTTGCCGTTGTTTGTTTAAGTTCTTTTCATCAACTATAGAATTTGTGTAAAACTCTGACAGCATTTAAGGCCATATTTAGACAGAAATAAAGAAAATCATATATGGTTCACAAACTTTCATGCACCACTGTAATCTTGTTACTATTGAGCAACAATTCAGACAAATCCCACTGTGAATGACATCCTTGCCTGTTGCTATAAGTCCCCATAATCCCTCTGATTATGGGATAAAGGGGAATTATTTCTTGACAAATTAATCTGATTTTGTTTTCTGTGTTTGTGTTACACTGTACTGTGAGCAGTGCACATACTGCACACGTATTCTTTTGAATGCACAAAAAAAGTCCCTGAAACTAACAATATCTAAAATAAGCATTGTTAATATGTATCAGGAGATGCAAAACTGTGTTTTATATATAGACACCAGGTAATGCTTTAGAGCTCAAGTTACCAATTTTAATTTCATTTTAAGATGGCACTCAGTTGGCCATTGTAATGACCCAAGTTTGAATCCTACTGGTGCTTTCCAGCTGCTTTGGGCATGAGATAGACACATTACTATTATAAATTAAAGATAATACAATATAATGAAGAGTTTAATCATTATAAAAAAGAAAATATAAGACTAAAGAATAGAAGACAATAATGCAACCCCAATTCAGAAAAAAAGTGGCTTATAGAAAAAAAGGGATGGCAATTTGTAGCTCATAATGAGGTAAAAAAAATTAATTTATGACTTCAGATGATGTCAACAAATGATTACAATCATGATTTGGTACAAAAGCAGGTTCCAGGAAAGGCCGAGTCTTTAAGAAAAGCTGAGCAGAGGACCTGTAGTTTATCAACGAATGTGTGAGAAAATGATAGAAAAACAATGTTCAAAAACAATGTATAGACAGTACATTACAGTAAGTTGAAGAATGAAACGCTTATTCAAAAATGTCTGTGCGTGTATTTGGAAGTGTCCGAAATGCGCAAGAAAACAGTTTTTTTGGAATAATGGAGTATACATTAAAATAAGGGTTGCCATGTAAAGTAGCTATGCATGCACATGCATAAAAATAAGACAGATGCAGGCTAAAAGCTTCAGGTAATGTCTGCATTAGCAATCACCATGACCATGATCTGTTTGTTGGTGACCATGGCTGGTTTAAGGATTTCTGTAACTGCTGATCTACTGCCGTTTACTTTCTTTCTCTAAAGTTGACTTAGAATGATGTAGTGAAGTAAATATCCAGTAAGCAGCAGTTCTGTTTACAGTAATGCCTTGTTGATGAATAGATCAATGGAGAATGACCAGACTGGTTCCAGCTGACAGAATCGGTACAGTAACTTGAATAACCACTCTGTATAACTGTGGTGAGAAGAAGTGCTCAGAACGGACAACATCAAGTCAAACCTTGCGGTGGATGGGCTACAGTAACTACAATAAGGAAAACTGTATAGAAGTTTATGGAGGAACTACTCAGTATTAGTAAACTAATAAAAATGCTTAATTATAATGCTAAATAATATACAGATTATATGCACTTCTCAATCACTTTAGCAGATACACCTTCTTATTTTGGCACTCGCTGTCCATCTGATCAGTTCCTGTTCCGTATAGATGTACTTTGAAGGTCTGCAGTGACACTGTGCTCAATACTGTGCTTTGCCAGTCAGTTCCTTTACACATTTTATGAAATATAGATATATTGCAAAACGGCTATAGTTCTAGAGTTAGAAAAAACTAGAGATACCTGATCTGTAGTATATATAACTTTTTATATATGGTTTGTATGTGGTAATCAGTGCAAAATGATATAAGCACTGTTCACTATCGTATTTACAAGCAACAAACAGCCAGAAGAGATAAAATACAAATGTGTCTAAGAGTCAAGGGTCAGTAAGTTCATTAAGACATCATATTCACGGGAAGAAAATCATTGATAGATTCAAAGTTAAGCAACACTGAGAGCTATGTTTATTATTCCAGTGCCTTTGTTTAGGAAGATGTTTTGTTGATACATCCACCATAGACCACCATAGCTGGCATTTTGGGCAGTTTTATGCTGGTCATGAAATGCTGGGATAACGAGTATGCTGGTTCACAAGCCTAAGATTCTTGTATGGTGGGCTCCTCAAAAACCTAAACCAGCAAGCTTTTGCTGGTCAGCTAGCAGGACCTTTCATTTTCATCAGCTAAGCTAGCACTGGATAAATAATAACAAGCTTTGAGCATCTTGGATGACATTCTAGAGCTTGTTTTTGTGTAATAGTGATATGGTACTTAGTATATTCATAGATTATCTTAACTACCAAAAAGTACTTAAAGACCAACACAACGTAATGTACTGGGAAAAAGTCATTCTACGCATTCTATAAACTTTTTTATATCGTTTTAGTTTTCACTGTACACATTGCTGCTAAAGTTTCAAAAGACTATTCAAAGCTATGTTGCTGCACAGGTTGGATTAGTCATCCTTAAATCCTTTATCATTGTTTACAGGACGCTGCCTACAGGCTGCTGATGTTTGGACATTGTGTGTGTTTGTGTACTGTGGTGTCTGATCCTCTCAAGGTAGTGAAACACACACTAACACCATGTCAGTTTCACTGCAGTGCTGAGAATGTCCAAAATTTACCTGATCTGAGGGGGTCCTCACTATTAGGAGACAGAGTAATGGGTCATAACATAGGTGGATAAACAGATGGTGTGTAATTGTATAGCTTTAATGTGCATGGGTCACTAAAATAAATAAAGAATAATCAATATATAAATCTGGTTTTGCACAATACTGTACATACTGGTGTTGTGCTGCATAAACATGCGTGATCTTAACGGGTTCTAGTGGAAAGCAGCATACCAGTGTCCAACACATTATGTATGGATGACCTTTTTATAATATTTTTTTACATTTGATGAGTTCCTGTACTTAACATGCACAAACTTGAAATGTAATCTTTATACAAAAATCTCGGCATGAACTTTAAGACACATAAATAAACAATATAAAAAAAGAAATAATTTTTGCTCACAAAAATTAAGTGATAGTTCAAAAGGAATATGGTGCAATTGAAAAGGAAAAGTCAAAGAAAGTTTTTTGATTTCACAAATGAGATGGAAACTCAATTAGTGTGATTAAGTAATAAGTTACATATTTGTGGGGGTGAACAGAAGCAGGTCAGACTGAACAAAAGTGCCACAAATTGACTGTTCAGTAGGGTGTACGGTCACCCAAGACTGCCAAAACACACTGACAGGGATGGGAGACGGACAAGTTTAGATTGTCCAGCAATTTATGTGGGCTCTTCTTCATATTCTTTTTGAAGTACCCCCTAATATTTGTGAGCAGTGCAATTCTGAACTTGGTAAATGGTATATGATTTGGAAACTGGTAAAACTGTTGGGCAGTATTAATTTAGTATTGAAAATCTTGTTTAAATTAAAAACATGGGGGAGAGAGAGAGAGAGAGAGAGATTTATGTTTACATTCCTAACAATGACTTCTGAGCTGGTGAGTACAGTAGCCTGTGGCGTGTTATCACGGTTATTTCTCCATGTCATTTTCCGCCTTTTCATATGTTTATTTTCAGTACTTCGCATTAAGATGCTGCGCTTAATGACGTATTGAAGTATCATTTCCTCTTCCTCAACAGATGCAAGGTATACTTGCCCCCACTAGGAAAAAAACAGCAATTAGCGGCAAAGTTTAAACATTGTTTGTTTTCATGATAACCACGCAGCTCTATTTTCTTATCGCTTTCACAGGAAGTTGGTGCACGCCCCTGTTTATCTGGCGTCTTTTGGTCTGAGGACGTTTTGTCTCATGTAGGCCTCTGACTACTAGCAACTAGCTAAAATAAATGAAAAAAATAAAACAAATAACAGAAATCACAAGACCTCAAATATGCAGGTTCAGGAATGATTTTTTTCATTCAAATCAAAAACCTTTAATGAAGAGAATAAATAAATGCAATTCTATCATCAAGTTGGTGGAGTTTGTGGCTTCTCGCTTTTATCAGCATTTTTAATAAATGTGTTTGCAAATTTTGTATTCCTCACTAACATCACTACCCGCTCATATAAACTGTTGGGATTCAGAAATGCACGAGATTATACATGTTAATGTGTGAATCAAAACTGAATAAAACTTGCTATCTTTACATTTCCTTATTGGCATATAAAAGTTTCTATATGGGTGAACCGGCAGCCCAGGGTGCAAGGCCATTAAAAGGCATGTGCGCGCACACACACACACACACACACAGGAAAGCCAAGCACAGGGCACAGGTTTTCTGAAATATATCACTGTTCCTTATTTTATATAACCTTGTAACACAAGCTTGCAGACTGAATGTTACAGTGTTATGTGTATAGCTGTTACATTCGAAGCTGTGTCTGCTAGTTATGTATAGTATATAGTATTGTATATTGTATTGTGTATTGTATTGTAATATATAGTATTTTCAAAATGACCTAAAATGTGACCTAAAAAAAAAGACCTAAAAATTTTCTATAGTTGGTAAGATGAACAATATGTACACCAATACAGATAATTTAATGACCCAAGATTGAATCCCATTGGTGCCCTCCGGCTGCTCTGGGCATCACATACTGTCTCTGGGCATACTGTCGCCATTGGCTTGCTCATTAGGGACAAACAGAATTCAATTTGTTACACTTGTTTATACATCAGTGTAGAGCTGCTTTGTGACAATGTCTATTGTAAAAATCACTATACAAATAAAATTGAGTTGAATTGAATTGAATCAGATAGACAACTTACCATCATAAGTTAGATTAAAGATAATAAAATATTATGACGAGTATAATAAAATAAAGAATATACAAATTAGAAGACAATAGTACAACCCCAAATCAGAAAAAAATGGTTTATAGAAAAAAAGAGATAGTATGGAAAATGCAAATATAAAATAATGCAGTGCTTCTTACATGCACTTAGACTTACATCATTACAGACAGTATGAACTCAGGACACTTCTTTGTAGTAGTTTTTAATAAACATTCATTTCTGCATTTCAGGCCTGCAACACTTTCCAAAAAAGTTGGGACAGGGGCAATTTTGGCTAGTAATGGGGTAAAATACATTCATGATTCATGAAAACAGATGATTTGGTAC
Organism: Parotocinclus haroldoi; assembly: GCA_034779995.1. Lineage (NCBI taxonomy): Eukaryota > Metazoa > Chordata > Actinopteri > Siluriformes > Loricariidae > Parotocinclus > Parotocinclus haroldoi. The sequence goes on along the minus strand of JAUZST010028141.1, from coordinate 24,524 downwards.
AAAGTTGCAATATGAAGAGCTTAAAGTATCGGTATATATACGGTATGTGGAAAGTGGCTGGAAGGTAATTTTTGGAAAACGGCCATAAAAAAAACTTTCAACACTAATTTCAAGCCAGTTCAAAAGAATAGTACAAATACATATGGGTGTCAATTAAATAGCAATTGACATGAATGGACTTACAGAAAAAAAATCATCAATTGCCTAATTGGACACGTACCACTAACTAACTGAACAAAGGAAATTAAATCAGCTAATTACTTAAAAAATTCCATCACTCAGTTGTAAGCCTGGCAATTTTGGAAGCAGAACCTGCCTTTAAGTTGAGGTGGGCAGTCTGTTTTCGGAATCTCTTCCAGCAGATTGCGTCCTTGACCAGGTCAAATCAAAGCAATCAACGCAAAGAGGAGGCAGCGGGGTGGTAATGTTTGGCATTCCTCATTGGGACATGCTGTTCGTTAGGGGCTTAGTCGAGCATGGCTTGATCTATTCGCTGATATGAAGAGGTTGTTAGGTGCAATTAGACTCAAGCAGGAAGTTGTCCTTCTTCCAAACCTTGCAACAGCTTTTCAACCCACTTCTTGTACTAATGCATGACTTTAACTGATGTTTATTAACCAACAGCAGGTGGCTGACAGGTGCTGTTTAGCCCCATTCACTTAACAATAGGCCTTCCGTTTGTAAGTGACAGAAAGAGCTTTCTAACAATGGTACTTGAACTTTATTTTCATACTAGCACTGCAGTGTTGTTACACCATGACAGTATATGGTAGTATGTAGAAGAATTTGAATATATATTTATAAAATGTTATTTTGGTACATGTATAAGTTTCACTAGCTGAAAAGCTAATTAAAAATGATCTGCAATTGTGTATACATCATATTAAGCAATTATATTAGATTATATTATATTAGAGTATTCCTCACCAGCTGATAATGTGAAATGCTTACTGGAAGTCACAACATATATTCACAGTATTCATGAAAGACATTATCTGTTAGAGTGGAAGTTTTAAATATCTAGCATATTGTTCTTTAGCTAATGTGAATAAAAATCATAATTAAGCTTTATATGAATCGGCAATTACTTTTGTGCCACATTACGAAGCACTGGGTAATGCAATTCCATAGTGCACTTTTAATCTAAAGAGTAATATAAAGTTTCTATATATAAATACATTTTACAGACTGCTTGATTGATGTAGGTTATTTCTGTGAGGTGAGAAGGAGTCTTCTTTTATCTTCCATCAACTGGGAGAGATTATATAAGGAACAAATTGACACAACATGTATTGGCATTCACCAATTTGGCGATGACCAAATGAAAGAGCTATACAAACACAAATTGCCTTATGTATTGTTGGGGGCAATAATTGAGAACTCTAATCAACCTGCCAGGAAGAAGAAGATTAGAAGATTTAGCTCCCACATACAGGAGGAAAGTTAGTCAGGCAAATATATCTCCAAGGATTACGCTTGGATCGCTACAGAAAATGGAAGCGCTTTCAGGTCACTCCAGAATCTACACTGAGTTGTAATTTTCATTCCAACAAACTGTGAGGACAGAAAGCATTTTCTCTAAGCTATCCACAAAGGTAACAGCCTGCAGTTCAGTACATGCTGCTTGAATCAGGATCTTGGATTAAATGAGACCAAAATATAGTTTTTGGCATCAAACGCATGAGGTGGGATTGGTGGAACCTAACCGCAGTGTTGCGTAAGGGAAAGCTTTGTTAAAGCTCCAGCTTAGACATGGTTCATGTTCCAGTGGATCAATGATCTAAAGCAAAATGTTTTATTGACTTTAACAATAAAACATTTTGCTTTAGATCATTGATCCACTGTTATCTCAGCCCCCTTGCCTAAACCCTTTGTGACGAGCTGAAGTGTTTTGGACTCCTTATCATCAATAGTGTTTATACAAGTGAAACAGGGATGAATATACAAATATAAAATCTCATATATTTCTTTACATATACAGTAAATGCAAATAATGTTGATTTACCATTAAAAGTTAGATTGTTCTTTAATTATCAGTGAGCTAACTAGTCACTTTTTTTTTCATAATCCTTTATACATCATTACAATTTCTGAAGCAAATCAACCAAATCTGGCATAACAGGCACGTTAACAAGCTATAATACAAACTATATATTATCACCAGTGCAGTATATAAAAAGGTATAGAACATGTATCCTAGAAAAATTCACAAATAATACACTCTACATAGCTTCACACAATTAAAGAGAATTTTGGACGATTTGGAAGTATTGAACAAAGTATGGGTCGGGTGGACACATAGTGGTACTTGTAATCAATTTACCTGTTCTGCTGGAGTGATCGAAGAAAAGTAGGATCTGTGATAATAACTCGTAAGAAAAGCATACACTTCTAAGCCAAGTTCTGCAAGTTCAAGTTATTGAAAAAGCCTTTTACCCTTCTGCCAGATTAGAAATACTCTAAAAGTAGCTCAGCTTTGTCATAGTCCTTTTCCCGTAGCGATGTTAAACGTACTCTGAGCGCATTTTGGAGTTGTTCATAACTTTCATAGTCTTCACATCCTCCTGTTGATAACGGTACTCCAGGTCCAGCTCTTGATTTAGCATCCCCAGACAGGAGAAGAAGAAGAGAAGGCCGGACACAATGTAGAGAAATCCCGCTGACCAGCCGACAAACAGTGCGTCACCAAATTCCCAGCGAGGCACCACATGAGGCACCGACTCGTCAAAGAATTTCTCCACAGTCTTGTGTGCGACGTAAGAGATAGGGACAATCACCAGGGTGCCTGCTGTGACAAACAGGATGGCTGCTGTGATTTTCATGCCCCGCTTCACCCGTTGGGCATAATTGCCTCTGCAGCACTTCACGATGCTCAGACCTGGCACGGCAATGAGTACGCTAAGGATCCCGATGGCATCCGACACACACATGAGGACACGTGCCAGAGTGAGGTTGTACGGAAGGCCCAGCAGGCTGTCGAATGCCCGGCACTCGGTGCCTGCCACTTCCTGCACCACACAGGCTTCCCACAGGCCCACTTCGTAGCTCTCCACAGCCAGCAGCTCAGTGGAGAGGGTCAACCAATGGGGCATGAGCGTGGTGGCTAGTGAGCAGAACCATGCCATTGTACCCATGAACATGCCCAGCAGCTCCAGAATGCTCACACATGGGTTCAACATTTTACCGCGGCCAACTTTGGGCCCCTGTCTATACTAGAAACTCTAGACTTGTTTTTTAGCCGAAAGGGATCCAATGCAGCGTTTTTTAGCCAGTTAGCACTCCGATGCTTCAGAGTTCGTCAGGCTCTGCTCAAAGAGGCACACAGCCACAAAGAGACACTCAACTCAAGAAAAGCAATAGGAAAAGGAGGAGGAGGGAGGAGAAGAAAGTGGGAAAGAGAGGGCACACTTTTCACTTTTAGCCCTGCCTCCTAGAGAGAGAGAATCAGAGTGAGGGCGAGATTGTGATATTTATGAACATGCCCATTGGAAATGATGAAACCCTAGACAGCTGCAGTTTAGGTAAAAGACAAAGGTGGGTACACCGTCACATTTTTCAAACTATTTTATTATATATTTTCATGGGACAACACTTAAGATGTGAAACTTTAATACAATAAGTCAGTCTACAGCTTGTATAACTGAACACACAGCCATTTGCAGAAAAGTGATTTTGTGCCCATTTAACCATTTTCAGTGTCATGTGACTTGTTAGTGTTACAACTTCTTGTAAAGCTGGCAAACAGTTTGTTGAAGACAAGCAGGCTAAGGAGATGGAACCATGTCCTGTGGTCTAATGAGATAAATATAAATGTATCTGGTTCGGATGGCGTCAAAAGTGTGTGGCTACAACCAGGAGGAGTACAAAGACAATTTGTGTCTGTATGAGTGCAGCTGGCTGGAGGGAACTACAGTTCACTGAGGGGACCATGAATGCCAAGATGAACTGTGACAAACTGAAGCAGAACATGATCCCCTGCCTTTGGAAACTGGACCACAGACCACAGATTCCAACATGATCACTGTCTTGCTAAAGAAACTGAGAGTAAATGACAAGCATATCTCCAGATCTAAATCTATTAATACAAATTTTAATCTAAATAATACTTCTATGAGAAACAGTATGTGAAAGATGTTATCCAGGCATGTTGTCAAATCTCACAGTGATGTTCAGTGTGTTTATGAGACGGAATCCACTGTTGCACACTAATGAGCAAAACAAATGTTTTACTACTTTCATGTGCTTTGTTTCCTCTAGGATAAAAGTGCTTTGTATAGGGTATAGGGATGCCCCACATGGACAAGCAGCAAAACTCTGTTTAACAGTGTTAATTATCTGGTTCCAATATGTATTTTAATATTAATAAATGAATATAATACATTGTTATAATATTATTTTGGGTTAACACATTATCATTGCCAATTTGTCTTGTGAAAGTCAATGGGAAAGGCAGTTAAACTTTGGAGGACGAAATATTACTACTCTACATGGAACCAGTCTGAGATGAGTTGCGCTTTCTCTCATGGTTGCACTGCTATTTTGAATTGTGGCTATAAAGGGGTACACATGAATAAGTTCAGTGCTAGATGGACTGTGATGCTGGATTGGTATAAAGAAACCCAGAATCATTAAACCTGCAACAGCTTGGACTGTTGAACCCTACATGTTTGCTCCAAGGATTAATGCACTTTATACAAAATTATGTCTACAATTTAAGTCTACATGTTTTGATTTCAATTTTCAGAGGTCCAGTTTCAGTGAGCCAACCTGCCTAGGTCTGTTAAATCTTCATATATGCTTTTCTGATCACCACTGTGGTAAGAAGCGATTACTCATATTACTACAACCTTCCTGACAAGACATTTTTGCCCATAGAACATCATCTTATTCTATGTTTTTTTGTTTTTGTGCTATTCTATGTAAAGGTTTTAACTGCCGCTCAGTATGTGACTATTTTTAGCTCCCTTCTTTATTTCTAAAGAAGACAAACTGGGTCCTAGGCCACAACTGCAAGACTGTTGAACACTATATAAAGTGGGGTCCAAAAGTTTGAGATCAACATTTGAGTGATTGGGCATACCAATATGAGTAAAAAGTTTAATCTTTGGGGGAAAAAATCGCAGTATTTGTTATTTTCTCCCATTTGCTTTAAATGTCAAAATCCGTAGCTTTCCCCGTCTTAAAGTGCCACCATAAATACTTGATTGGGGTTAGAATAGCTGAATCTGGTGAACAGTCAGCACTCCTTAATCTTCTTTGGTCTTATTTTGAGGTGTGTTTTGAGTCATTATCTTGCTGCAGTATGAGCCCTTCCCCACAAACATTTTACTAGTGGTTGTGGAATTCTGGCCCCCAGTGTATGTATTAAAAAGCCTTTGAGCACATATAAACTTTCATTAAAAAGATCCAAACTCACTGTTTCCCAAAATTCACTTCCAAAATTAGATTTTATGGTATTTAAATGATTAGAATTTTAGTTTAGGTACTGGCCTTAAGTTAGTTATATCTTGAGACCGCTGGACCTGCGCCTGCACCTGCCCCCTACTGCTGTGTTCCTGTGCTGGCTTCCATATATGCTTCTATTAGAATAAAAACCCAAATACTGACCTAAAAAAGCCAAAATTTGAACAATTCCAGCCTGAGAGCAGTGGCTTAAATTGTACCTTAAACCGGCTGAGCCACTTATAGAAATCAGATATTTGGAAACTAGTTTAGCTGTTGTAGTTAAATAAAGTATGTATTTATTTGATTATATTATTTGATTTGTATGAGCAATGTGGCAGGGATTAAGCTTGTTGACAATTTGATTTCATGCAACATAATATGTATATATAAGTCCAAAACATATTAAAGTAACCCAAATGTAAATGTATGGGCCTTTTTTTAAAACAAAGTATAATTTTTAATTGACAAAGGTTTGCCAAATTAATCCTTTGCCCATGTGGTTATATCAGCTGATGGGGTAAAAATTTGGAAGTCTCCTCAGTGACTCAGCCTTTCTTTACTACTGTTTTTCTTCCACATCGTGGAGCTGTGGACATCATCTGTTTAAAATCACATCATTATTATTATTATTTATTATTATTATTTATAATTTATTTCAACCTCATCACTAGCCCTTTTTTACAGTTGCTCTGTCAAAATCAATGTTACTCAATAAACTAAACAAGCTGAACTTTCTCTATACTGTCTAGTTTACTCACCTTTGTCTTCTTTTTATCTTTATTGATGTTTATCTTATCTAGCCATCAGTTGCGTTTTAGGAGTTTTCCTTTACACACACTACATATAAAGAATCTGGTCAATCTGTCCTGTTGTAGCATCCCGAAAATCCAAACCAAGATTTGCTCTCAAGTTTCCCTCTCTACTTAATGAAAATGCTCAGCAGAATAAAAAGTTTCTTTATTTTGTCTTTCTTCTCATCTTCTGATGGCTATGTCCAGTAGAAGAATGTTGCAAATCCCAGATAATCTGGTTTATGGAAAAGGACAATGAGACACTGTACTCAGATGCCCTCCACACCAGATTTCAATGCAATATGGATGTGGTGGAATATTTGCATCATGGATGTGCAGCTGACAGTTCTGCAGCATGTGATTGATGCTATAATTTCAATACGGAACAAAATTTCTGACTAATGCTTTTAGAACCTCAGTGAACTGTGCAAAAAATAATTAAGGCAGTGCTAAAGGTAAAGTTAGTCCAACCTGGTACTGGCAAGGCGTGCCTCAAAGTGCTATACTACTACAACTTGCATTAACTATGTTTATTATATATTGAACCCTGATATTTTTTTTTTACACATTATACCTACATTTTAAAACATATAGGACAAAGTAAACATAAAATGTGCCATGTGGAATCATGTGGCATCAAATCAAAACAAAGTTTAATCAAAACGTCAGTTCCTGTAACACTGAGTATGGACACACGATGGCGCTCTCTACACAGACTAACACACCAATATCACCTGATGCCACATCTAACAAAATATGGTGCCTGGTTTTAAGAACAGAAATGTTAGTAAATTCGCTAAGTTATTGAAAGTAACTAAACTGAGTTTTAATGCTCTTTATTGTTAGTAATTAAAGGTTATTGAAGCTATTTTGTGATATCCCTTCTCGGTGGCTTGGTGGGTAGCACCGCTGCCTCATAGCAAGAAGGTTCTGGGTTCAATCTCAGGGTGGAGCGGCATGGATCTTTTCTGTATGGGGTCTGCATGTCTTCCCCGTGTCTGCGTGGGTTTACTCTGGTTTCCTCCCAAAGACATTCATGTTAGGTTAATTGGTGTATCTAAAGTGGCCCTTAGTGTGTGTGTGTGTGTGTGTGTGTGTGTGTGTGTCCCCAACGATGGATTGGTGCCCTGTCTAGGCCACCCATGGAGGATGGGCCCCCCGTTGAGTCTTGGTTCCTCTCAAGGTTTCTTCCTACCATTTTGGGGAGTTTTTCCTTGCCACTGTTGCCCTGGGCTTGCTCAACTTGGGATTGGCCTTTTAGATAATGCATTACTGTAAAGCTGCTTTGAGACAATGCTACGTTGTAAAAAGCGCTATATAAATAAAATTGAATTGAATTGTTCCTGCCCCTGCACCCAAAGTTGCCGGATGGCCTGCGACCCCGTTTGGATTAAGCTGAAGATAATTTAAAATTTTATAATAAATTTTATGCGCTGCTAGCCTGGCGAGCAGCATACAGGGAACAAAGTGGGAACCAATCCTGATGCACGTGCCAGTTCATCACAGGGCACCACCATGCGACCGAGCCACCCCATACTGTCTTTATTTTGCAATTTCAACACCCCACCAAATTAATGCTTTCGCTTTAGACTTCCATTTAACGCCATGACCCAAACAAACATATACAAGCATGCAAATGCATTAAACGGCTTAATAATCTGAAACCAGTAAAACAGAGTTGTTGCAACGATTAAAAGAAGCAGGGTCTGAACATATTTGTTTTGGTTAACTCTGTGTATTAAAATGCTGGTGAAACTGTTGAGCTTTTTTTCTGCTGTGATAAACATCTGGGATTCCCTGTACAGTGCTGTTACTGATTGTGGGCCACCTTAGTTGGGGCGTCCACGTCTAGGTGTGGGCGTGGTTTGTGTTTATAACTCGACGCATAGTAATACGTAACTTAATCAGTGTCAATATGTTTAATGCACAGTGGGCGTGGTATATGCAAATTCAATCCGAATGATTGCGGTACTTCAGTGCGTAACCTAACTGGTGTTAAAACATATGATACATATACATTATGTGGGCGTGGATCATGCAAATCGCCTCTGTGTTTGTGTACAGTAGTTGTACGGCAATCATATGTGGGCGGTGTTTATGGAAATACAAGTTATTATACGGTGACCGTAGCTGACGGATATTGTGGGTGGAGTTTATGTAAATACGCTTCCCAATATGGCGTGTTTGGAATGAAATATGGCAGAAGAGGCGAACATGGTGGACCGACGCCGAGAGTCATGAGAACGCCGCGAAACTTTTTAGAAGGCGGATGCCAGACGGCTTGTCCTTTTGAAGCTCTTTTTAAGTAGCGCTATTGTGTCCGAGAGCAAAGGGGGATATATATTTTGTAATGCATTAGGAGAGTTGTTGAGAACTCAGTTTGGGATTGAAGGAGAGGGGGAGAGGTGCAGGAGATTCCCCCGGTGTGTAGCGGCCCGTCCCGCCGGCGCTATGCCGTGGCTCAGCGGCTCCAAGCGGAGAGAGAGCTCGGAGCTGCCGCTGCCTGCCGGTTGGGAGGAAGCCCGGGATTACGACGGCAGAGTGTTTTACATCGACCACAACACCCGGCAAACATCATGGATCGACCCAAGAGACCGGTAAACACCGTGAAACGTCGCTTTCTCCATATGTCTGCTTGCGATCTCTTAACATTGCTTGTATCTGTTCGAAGAGTCAGGGTGGCCGGTTTGGGGGAATAAATGAGTACAAAAGAGCTATCAAAGACGCAACAAGTAACGTCTTACATATTTTTGCACTGCAGTTATTGTTAAACTTTAACTAACAGACTTTACCCCACATAACATGTCAGATTCAATGAGTGCGTTTGTGTAGCTACATCAAAACAAACCACGTTTTGGTCCGTTTAAAGATTATAGCTAGGTTGCACCCTAAATCATCCGTGGAAGCATCGGAAAATGTTCGTAGTAAAAGCCATTTAGAGAATAACATAGAAGCTTTCTATCACTCTTAAGAACCTAGAAGTATGAGCGTTTCTACATAGAATCATGAACCCTTGTGGGACCTTTGTAAGCGTTGCTAGACCGTGCTATACTTACAGAACCCTCTGGAAAATATACCGGTTGATGCACGAAGGTTGTAGCAACAGACCACTTTTTGTTACTCTTAAGTCATTCATAAAGCTTGCGTGGGAAACCTTTTGTCAGGTAAATTAACCGAATAGAAACTGCATAGATGATCAAGTCGAGATCTGAGGCAGCAGAGAGCTGTTCTCCTGGGGTACTAGAATTTCTGTCTACAAAAACTGGTCATAAAAAGGACTGCCGAAGAATGTTGACATGGCTACTTAAAAGACTCTCGAATATATAAAGGTTGATGGGAGTGGGTGTCTGTGCTAAGTAATAACAAAACATGTTTTGTTCCTCTAAAGGTTCCAGCTTGCACCCTAAAGCATCCTGTTTGGCCCTCTGGGTAACCATTAAAGCTTCTCTGTGTAACATTAGAAAACATACCAAGTCAAACCAGTTTAGAAAGTCATTTTGTCAAGGAGCACCGAAACCTTAGATCATCCATGTTTGTACCTTGAACCTCTAATCATCCAGTGGTCTTTTATTTAAGAGTGAAGGCGGAATCTTTTCTACTTGAAGAAATGTCTGGAACGTGCAAAGTTGATACAGACTATGCGTTTACGGCTGTGCAGCTACAGGATGACAACACGCTTCTTGTTTCTCGTAAACCACAGCATAGTAAACTAAACTAAAGCGAAGTTTGCCTCTCTGGAGAACCCTGTATCAGAAACAATTCATAGGGAAATTCCATTTGAAAACATATCTTGTGGTTCAAAGAGCGGCACATAACTATTATATAATTCACAGCTTTTCATATCTATGGATGTCCACCTAGAACCGTTAACAATCCAAGGACTCTTTCGTAAATTTGTTTCTATGGGGAGCACAAAGATCTCTTGGAACCCGCGATAGAAAAAAAAGAAAACCTTCGAAATGGAACTCATTTGAGATTTAAGTAGCAGAAGAGAATCTTGGAGGATTCAGTCTAGTCCAGATATAGCCTATCTATCTAGAACCCCTAACCATTCAAGGGTGGATTTCTACCGGAGTAATAGATAAGATTGATACAAATTGTATGTTTATTATGTAGTGAAATAATAAAAAAAACTTTTGTTCCTCTAAAGTTTCCTCACGAATGAGTTTTGTTTGCCCTTCTGACTAGACCTTAAAGCTTTGCTGTGGAACACGTCAGAAAACGAGCAGAACCCAGGTTTTTGAGGTGCAAAGAACTGTGGAGTCAGAACATAAACATTTTAGTTCAAAATACAAACATTTCTACCTAGATCTTCAAACCAACCAAGTACCCATAAGAAACCATTTTTTAAATAGTATTTTATACTTTGAGGTACTGGAACATTTTAAGATTGATAGATGAAGTGCTTGTTTATGTAGCTTTCAAACAAAACCTATTTAGATTCAGCTTCAACCCAAGCATTCAGTTTGTACTTATGTAAAATGCTACATCAGAAAACCTTTCGGGTGAACCCCATTTAGAAAGTTGTTCTGTGGTGCAAAATAGAACCTTTATGTAATGAAACATTTTGCTTACAGAGTTGCTAGAACCTTTTCCACTGGAAGAACCCTCCACAATATGTAAAGACTGATACACTATTGACAGCCCCTCATTTTGAGATGTTAAAACCCTTTGTGGAGCAGCACTGAACCTTTGTTAATCAGAAGGTCATGTTAAGGACAAACATTTCTCCCCTGAACAGATAACCATCCAAAGAACCATTGATTCATCTTTTTTTCCATACGTTTGTTCGAATCTCTTCCACTTGAATTACTTTGGAAAATATAAAAGGTCTTTGCTGTTCCAGTGCTGAACCATTTCACCTCATAAAAGGGTTATTTATGGCTCTGAAGCCTTTCTGAAGACGTTTAATTTAGAATGTTTTTGAATGGTGTTTTTATCATAGATATCTTAATTGAGGTCTTTAAGCGTCCCATCAAAGTGGAACCATTTGGAGAAGCAGATAACCTCTTAATTTCAGTGGGTTTATGAAAAAGGGGTTCTCAGTATTACTTATGAGAATCATGTGACAGCTTGCTATCTGCTGATTCAAAGGGCGCCTCAATGGGTGGTTCTGAATCCTTAAGGTGTAGGGTTTGACATGGCACAATTTAGGTTACCAACAATCTTTAATCTGTAAGTAAGAGTGCTTGGACTACTTAGAATAATGGCCAGGTGTGATGTAGTTTTTCCTATTTCTAATCTACATTGAGGCGTTGGGTGTGTTACTCTTATAGGGCTTTGTATCTACGTAACACCCCACTACGTAATGGCCCTACTGGAAGAGCTTTGAAGTTGGAGGTTGTGCACGTAACCCAAAAATACGAACAAAACAAGACATTTATTGCAATCCATAAAAAAGTTTGTGAAATGTATTTGATAATTCTGAAAGATTAGACATTAGTATAGTAATCCCTCATTTATCGTTGGGGTTACGTTCCTGGACCACCCACGATAAACGAAAATCCACGAAAGTTGGGACGCTGTATTTAAGTATTTATACACTATTTTAGCCCTAGAACATGCAGAACGTTTGGATGGCAACGTAGGGCTTGAATGAGTTCAGTCTATAAAATCTTCGCAAACAGCGAACACAACACCGCAAACAAAAAACTTGTCACGTCGGCAAGTAGCGGCTCAGGCGGGCGATGCTCTAGTCTTATTTCTCGTTTTTGAAGTAAATACGCTATTGTAGTGTTTTTAACTGTTGAATAATTAAGCAACACACAACTGAACGTTGTCTTTACTTAACACGCCATACATCACTCTCGTATCACGCATGCTCTGTCTGTACCGAGCTTACATCACCTCATATCCTACACATTGAGTAACAGCTATTTAGCGTAACTCCTAATATTTTATGATTTATAACATTTCTTTACTATCTTTTTCTACATTTAGCTATTTATTTATAATTATTTTTAAATCTAAAGTTTTCGCAAAAAACCCGCCGAACAGTGAAAATCCACAATATATTTTTTCCATTACTGTTTTTTGAAAACCTGCGATGCACTGAGTTCGTGAAAGGTTCACTTTTGGGAACACTGTATACAACCTGGTGACAACCCCCCACCCCATTATTTCCGTCTTGACCACAATATTTCTAATAAATTTAAGTCCGTGACCGGGGAGTTTAATTCTGACTATGATATCATGAGAATAACCTGGATTAAGGGGTTGGACATCTGGATCAGAATTGTTTCCACATCTGGTTTGTGCATTGTGGCAGTTTTGTCTGCTTCATTTTGGTTTCATGTCTCTGGTGGATTTGGTACTGGCAAACTGTTATCATGTGGCACTGGTCTTGTAGCTGAAGGCAGAGTGTGGTATTCAATGGTTTCTTGTTTTTAGTGGAGAAGCCAGATGCATTGGTTAAACACAAGTAACAGTTCATCAAATGATTCTTTTGTTCTCACCATATCATTGGGACTGCACGTGCCATTAACTTTCTAGTACCCCCGAGCCAAACTGTTAGATTGACTGAGCCAAACTGTTAGGGTGCGTATGTGGTGATCAAATGAAGAAGGCCAGGGTTTGTCTTGGTCACCAATTGTAAATCCATAGTTCATGTACTTTCTTAATAAGTGCAGTGACGGTCTTTGAGGCTGAAACACATGTTCACCACAGATATAACAGAATGTCTTGGAGCTTTTTATCGTTGACGAGGCATTTCTGCTTTATCAAACCCCCCTTAAGACATTAAATCCTATTGTTCAGTGTACTCGCTGCACTACTGACTAAAGAACATGTGTCAACATGTATCCAAACAGCACCTGTAAATATGAGCAGCTGTTATATGTTATATCTGCCAGCATCTAAGCTGACTGGGGAAAAAGGAAATTATTGTTCACAAAGATAAAATCATGAAAAGACTAAAAATCTTGAGATAAAACAAAGCATCACATGACTGGGTGTCCAAAAATATTATTTTAAAATAATTTAATTAGTTTGGTAATCTGCCATAGTCCACCAGGCTCAATTTTTGTCCTGGTCACAGATTTGAACTCAGTAGAGAATGTTAGTTCTTACAAAAAACAAAGCAACTGGGGATATATGGTTTTGTCGACTGTTTTGAAACCTTTGCAGGGAGTCCCCATTTTATTATGGGATCCACCAACTCTATTATACGTTGAATGTTGTCTGACTGAGTAGTTTAATGTGTACTGTGTATATCATACTATATGTATGACACAAATTGTACAATTTTTGATAAAGTGTTGATTATATGTCATGTACGTTTGTGAATAAAGTATTGAAAGGGAAAACAAAATGGTTATTATCACGGCCATGGGTTTCCCTCACTCTGTTTCCCAATGCTCATCATTCCTCCCATGTCGCTCCTACGTCTTGCCCTCCTGGTTTCCTCATTTAGCATGGGAGATTATCATACTATAGCCTACATTGTTTGCTCAGAGGATAAATGGAAAACAGGCACTACCTGTACTTTGAGTGAAACAACATTGATTTTGCAATTTTGGGTTTGGACCATTTTTGTTTTTCTTACACTGAGTGCTTGCCCAGGCATACTTGAGCTGACCGAAATAGTTTACTTTGTGGATGATATACTAGTAGACTTGAAATATTATATAACAGAGAAGACTATAATGTCTAAAAAATTGTCCCCGATAAGAAAAATGTAATTAGATTTTCTTGATCAGCAGATCCAAAGTCCATAAATTTCCTCCAAAGTGTTCAGAATGTTTGTTGTATAGTGAGATCTTTAATTTTAAGAGAAGTTTAAGTTTACACTTGTGTTAAAAGACTGGATGTTGCTCTTTTAACTAGCACAGAGAAAGGATGTGCAGTCATTGTAACCTATAAGACAGCAAATATGTGGCAAGAGGTAAACCATTTTGGCCGTTTAGACGTCCGGTCTACAATGGAGTTGGTATTTAGTTTGAATGATGAATGCCCTTACAGCGAACCTGCTATGTTTATCAGAGATACAAAGCTGAATAGATATTCTCAGATCTCTCTATTTAAAGCTTTTCATCCAATCTCTTTATTTTTATTTAATTAACATGTGATTGATGTGTTTATCATAAACCACAGCAATATCTTGAATGCTATTACTTAGCAACATGGCTGCATCCCTCGAGGAACAGCATGACCTTTTTGTTTAAAGGAAAAAAAAAAAAAAAACTTAAACCATGAGAAACTAAAACAACATATTTTTCTCGTGATTGGGCGTCATTGTCATAAAAGTGACTGGTCTTTTTTTTACCTTTTGAAAAAATATGGCCGCATAATGTAAACAGAGCTCAAATGAAAGAGAGAATTGAAGTGGAGCTCCCAGACTTCCATGTGCAAATATGTGAGGAATGCTTCACTGGGCCACTGGGAAAGCAGTGTGCACGGCCTTTGTGAGGCCTGCATTTTCACCAGTGCAAAAACGGCTTAAATCCCAGACAGAAGTCCACTAGAAAACTAGTGTTGAATACAAATATGTGATATTCTATGAATGGGAAAGGTTTTCTAGTACTTGTGGTATTCTCATACATTTATACTGAGAAAAACCATGTAAAGAGTTGTGTTGTGCAACTTTAAGATAGCTGGTTGATATTGTAGTTTGTGTAGTCAATAGTTAAAGGTGACATACATTATGTAATCTCACATCTGTCAGATTTTGCAGGTTAACCAGTACCAGTGAAATGATATCGGTTTGCAGTGTTTCTTAAAGATATGCTGTTTGAGAATGCATTGGTGTCATCAGTAATTCTGTAGAGAATGTGTTCTTATCTAGTAAATAATTCAAATTAAATTTATTTGTATAGTGCGTTTTACAATAGACCTGGTCACAAAGCAGCTTTACATTGATGTATAAACAAGTGTCACAAACTGAATTGTATTCGTCCCTAAAGGTCATTGAGCTTTTCACATTTTTAACATGGCACCACTTTTTCGTAGTAAAGCTAAATATTGTGGTGCTTTTGAAAATTGTTTAAGATATTTCAAAACCTTGAAAATCAATATAGATTTGGTTCCTCCAACTGCTAGAAACTAATTTTTGACACTTTTCCATGACAGTTTGAGGTGGTTTGGGGGGTAGCACAGCAAGAAGGTCCTGGGTTCAATCCCAGGGTGGAGCGGCCTGGGTCCTTTCTGTGTGGAGTCTGAATGTCCTCCCCGTGTCTGTGCGAGTTTACTCCAGGTACTCTGGTTTCTGCCCACAATCCAAAGACATGCGTTAGGTTAACTGACTCTAAATTGCCACTGAAGCTGAAAATGACGTCAAATAAACAGACAACCATGACATTTTTAGAATTCACTTCCATTCAAAGTGTAGATCGTTCATGAGGTCAGGCAAAGAGGTTTGTTTATAATCTCACAGTCAGTGTTTTTTTTTTTTTTTTATTCCAAAGGTGTTGGATGTAAATGTCAGAGCTTAGTGCAGGGCAGTCATAATTTTTCACAAATATTTGTCATCTGCTTGGAGAAAGACATCCATTTACTGAAACTCACTATGGGCTGTTATTTCTCTTCCAGTGGCGTTTTGGACGTTAGTCTTCCTTATTGCAACTAAGGATAAATGTGCTGCATACAGAGGCATCCTGAAGTCTTGGGAAACTTGTGCTTCCTGTTGCTTGGCAGCTGACCTATAGTTACGCTAAGGCATTTCCACAGAAGCAGTGGGTGTGATGAGTATTGACGAGCTCATTAATTGTGGCGTCTGAGTACTTTTGGCCAATTGGGGTAGCAATACTGTGGTAAGACATGACCAGCAGACACAAGAATTTTGGTAAATGTATAGCTTGATAATACAGGGCAAGTTAAGCTGCCACAGGTCATTAGATGCCTTCAGGCTGGTTCATAAAGCCACGACTCTCCAAAAATGACCCCTGCTATGAATTGTTATTCCTGAGTACTCTTCCAAATTCACCCTAAGAATTTCGCCTCCACATCTGCACTGCTCACTAGAATTGGGAGATATATTTCAAAATGAATATGAAGTGATTAAAAAAAAGCAGCATTTGATTTTATTTCATTAAACAAGATCACTAGAAAAGCAAATGAAAAGTCAAAGAAAGTTGTTTGATTACGCAAATAAGATGCAAACTTAATTATTGTCAAACTGGACCAGCATGCTACACATTTACAGTAGGGTGTGTGGTTACCCAGGACCGCCAAAACATACTGACAGAGATTGGGGCATGGACAGATCAGATCCAGCAGTTCCTGTGGCATCCTCTGCCAATCTTACTCTCTTAATGCCACTTCTAGCTTAAGAGCTGTTGTGGGAGGCATTGGGCTGCTTGCAAAATGTCTTCCCAGTACATCCCAAGCATATTCAATGGGATTCAGGTCTGGAGAATGTGAAGGCCAGTCCATGCATTCGATTCCTGCCTCCTGAATCATGATGTGACGAGATGCACGCAGTGAGGCCTTGCGTTATTGTCCATGAAAAGAAAGTTGTTTCTAAATTGCTCAAGCAGGACCACATATCGTATCTGACAGCAGTCAGCGTTCCATTTCTGATGACGTAGTCCACCAATTTCAAACCATGATTCCACCACCACCGAAGGAGTCCCTTTTTGCATTAAAAGTGAATTCTCATGTGTTTGTGCCATACCAGAACACGATGATTGTCGGGCTGCACACCGACTCATCAGAGAAATGGACAGTTGACCACTCCTCACGGATTTAATGACGATGCTCATCAGCCTACCTTTTACGGTGTTCTGTGGTATTCATCAGATAATATATTGCATAACAATCATCCAGCGACAAGAAACTCTTCCTACAACATTGCTGTTCCTAGTGGTCATCCCTTTCTGTTGTGGCAGATGGGCGACCCTGCACTGGTCTTCATACTGTTCCAATCTCTTGAAAGCTATTCCACAGTCTGCTAATCATGCTTTGAGGTGTTTTACTGTTGTTTCTGCTTGACCAACTTCAAGAAAAGTTGGCAGCTCGGCAGTGCAGTCCATGAACTGCTAAAATACATGGTGGATTTTATCTTTGTGTACAAAAAGTACTGTGAAATGGGGACGATTGGAGATGTTGGTGACTTTTATTTAGCACCTGCTTCGTGATTTGGTCTTTTCTAAGTACAGAGGGAGCCCTGACACATTCAAGCATCTAGACAATGTCCAGATGTGAGAGTATGGCAAGTGTACTAGCGATGCAAGTTTATTGTGACTGGTCAAGACTCAAGTGCCTGTGTTCATCTTGATTAAACGTACACCGATAACTATAAGAGCTACAGATCTGTGCTTAAATGGACAAAAAAAAGCTATTGACAATTAAACAGACAGTGAAGTCTATGTGAAGTCTTTACTGTCTTTAATGAGCCTGTGTGAGATGGTGGAGGTATAAAGTGTTATATAAATTTATATAAAGGTATAAAGAGTCGTCTTGAGTGAAAGTCATACAGCTTGTGTCACTTCACCATTAAATAAAATCCATGGACCAAATATAGATTTCTTGGGAGCTCCATTGGGGGTAGTTCCTCCCAAATGGGTTCCTCCTTAGAACTGTTTGGTGCAAAAGTGCCTTATGTTAATGAATTTCACTGTTTCCATATTTTCCCCACCCAACAGTTTACTGCAGCAACAATTAATTATGAGCAATTGGTGACACAGGTCTCAGGAGTGCATTTTCTTAGTTCTCACTATTTTTCTGACCAATGATTTGTTTATAGAATCATTAAACTTTAATTTAGCAGATTTAGGTCTGTCTGTTTTTTTTTTAAACATTACTGTAATTACAGATCCTTGAGATTTAAATTTGTGTAGATTAAGATAATTAGCCATAGCCTTTATTTTACAGATCTTTACCAAGGGTGCCAATAATTCTGTAGACGTGACTGCATGGATTGATTCACAGATTGAGCTTGTGAAATGCGATCAAGCTCATTATCTTAAGTACTGCTTCACCTCAGACATTTAAGCAGTGGTATAAGTGCATATTTTAGCCTGACAGGCTTTAGTGGTCTGTCGTGGCCTACACCATCAGTCATCGGGCTGCCTCAGTTTAGCTGATATTGTGATTTCAGGCCGATGTGGTACGTGCTTCCCCTCCTTGCATTCTTAGCTTATCTGCTTACAAAGTTCATAGCAGCACCGATTCATCTGAGAATGACTTTGACTGACTGAAAAAAAAGTCTGCCGGACTAATTGTAAGCCTGCCTAAAATTGCGTAGTGTTTATCTTATCTCCAAGCGGACAGTTGGGTTTGAGCTAACATGCTGCTTGATTTTTAAATTGAGTTTCATTTTGTTACTTAACACTCTTGACAGATTATGCTTTGCCTTATGATCAAGATTGGACTTGGTTTTGGTAATTATTTATCTCTGTCGTTCATGCTCAGAAGAGGAAATGAGTGGTTACGGAAATTAGTAATAGGATGTCATATAACACATTTTAAAGCCACTTGTAAGCATTTGTGTCCAGAGGCATTGCACTTTGGCCAAGTATGTAGAATGATGATGAAATAAAAACTGTGAATCAACTCAATTCTGATCCTAGTGCATTAAAATAAAATAAACATAAAATCTAATCTGCTCTTCATCACGTTCTTGCTAAACTGCACCTAAATTCCAGCCACTGAATTTGTCACAAAATGTGCAATCCTTTTACATGACAGAAATGTTGGAATGTTTCTATTTATTAGTTGGGGAGAAGCCATGAAGGAATAAAGAATAAATTAAACACATAAGTGTTAATGTTATGCTGGACTAAAGAATGTAGATGAATGTAAATAACTCACTTTGAGATTTCCATTTGTCTTTTGCCCATTAGTGCAGACCTATTTAATTTGACAGATTATTTAAGCAGGTTAACAGTGAAAATGGATAGTGTTGTCTTTATTATTTTATTTCTTGTCATTTAAGAAGTACCAACTATAATCTTTAACTGGTGTTATAAATATCGCTGAATTTTTCTTCAACTTTGGTCAGTGTCACTGATTGTACAGCACATCCTAGGGGGTGGTTTGGTGGGTAGCACAGCTGCCTCACTGGTCATGGTCATGGGTTCAATCCCAGGATGAAGCGGACTGGGCCCTTTCTATGTGGAGTCTGCATGTCCTCCCCGTGTCTGCGTAAGTTTACTCCAGGTACAATGGTTTCCTCCCACAGACCAAAGGCATGCGTGTTAGGTTAACTGATTACTCTAAAATTGAGTGTATATATAACTAGTCCTGATATAACTTTGTGTGTGTCACTGAAATGGCTACCGCAGTCGATAGCATGTTAAGTAAACCAAATAGACAAACAAACTGCATTTCCTAGAATTGGAGAATCACTTGGGCAAGGAAATTTGATTGCAGTATAACTTAAAAACGTCTTTCCAGTAGTGAGGAAAACCTATAATTTATAGACATTTTTGGCTATGTTTGTTTTCAAATTTGAAACTGTCTTGATTGACTTGGCTGTCAAGGACTAAATGTAAAGTTGGGTCAGTAAACCGTGAATATAAATGTTAAAAAAGGCAGAAACTGTGGTCAAAGAAAGTTGAATATGAACAGTGTAGCAGCAGGGAATCACTGAATTTCAGAAAGTTACTTTTTCTGTTGACAACTATACTGCTCACAATAATAAGGGTACATGTCATATTCCCATAATGAAATATCCCCTCATTTTGGGAGCAGTATGTAATCTAGTGAGCCAGTCATTAGGTCTTGATATGTGGGGTGGGTATGTGGGGGTATTATACTCTTCGGGAGGTGTTGTATTCTCTGTATTTGATAACATATACCTTCTAGGTTCAGTCATAAAGCATGCAGGTAAAAAATCGTGTGAGACAGACAGTGAGTATTAAAAGCTGTATTGAACACCTCAGCGGCTCTCAAAATAACTCTCACCTCACCAAGTCAGTCAACTTACTCCATACTTATAACCAAGTTTTAGGATGTCAGTTTGGGTATGAAGAATGTAAGTGGGTTGCTAGAGTATGGTAAAAAAAAAAAACAAAAAAAAACCTGCTCTTCTTGTAACATGAAGCTGATTGCTATCTGAGATCTCGTTTTTCCCTCAGTGTGAGGAAAGCACTGGTATGGTGTAAGATGTGTGTTTGTGAAGGGGTCTAACCACAGGCCTGGAATGCATGGCTCAGAAAACTGAAAATGCAACATTTAATATAGCCTGCTACTTAAGAACAGAGTCACAGTCATGATGCGTCATAGCTGGTTAGCTTCAGTAGCACTCAAGATGGGTTTGGGCTGAGCTGTCTACTTCTGCTATAAGACTTGTCAGAATTTATTTCATTGAGAAACTTGGAAAAGGTGATGGGTATTGCCAACATCCTAAACGTGAACTGAATTATTATGAATTACGTGAAGGTGGGTGAATTCAGGTGAACTGGTCGAGAAAGTTTAGGTGTGCTCTAAGACAGCTGCTCAATGTTAATAATATCATCCTGTTGTCACCACGTAGTAAACGGCTTTGTTTCTTTATGAAAATGAATTGTTAATTTATCTTTAGATGAAGTAAAGTAAATTCATTTTCTGTTTCTGGTTTAGAGTTGAGGTACTGGACTATATAACAGATGGTGTGGGGTTCAAATCCCAGCTCTGACAAGTTTTTTTTGGGTCAGCGAGCAAGGTCTTTTACAAAGCCAGTTGTAAGACTGAATCAGTTGTAGGTTGCTCTGGATAAGGGTGTCTGCTAAATGGTATAAAGTAAATGTAAGCTTATGTTGTCAACTTGGAAAATTGGAAGATTAGACCAACGTATGAGATATAAATTATTTAATTAGTGATATTAAATGTTTTCAATTGTGTAAGACATAAATTGCATGTTTAATTATTTTAGACATAAAATATTTCAGCTAGCTCACAGCCACTGTAATTGTTGTTGTGTAAGTTAAGAAACTATCTCTGGCATTGTAGATTACGCCTTACTTTTACTACCTATAGGTAGATCTGTGACAGGTACATTTCTTTAACCCACAGGTACATTTCTTTAACACTGTAGTACAGTGTTCAGAATGCATCATTGCAGTGGTTTCATGCGGGGTTTTGCTAGGAAGGTGACTACTTAGAATATAAACTGTGATTGTCATGTGAATTCACTGCATAGATTTCTTGAAATAGGGCAGCACTCCAGCAATAGGCCTTTTATTTTATGAGCAAAGACATGCCTATATGACTGGGAAGCAATTGTTAAAGATTTAAGAAGCCATAATTGGTAACTAGGTTTCTGAACTGACACCAGTCTTCAATAGTAATGGACATCATTATCTTCAGGGACTGTGGTGGTCTAGTGGTTAAGGTACTAGAATATGGACCAGAAGGCCCAGGGTACAAGTCCCACCTCTGCCACAGTTGGGTCCCTGAGCAAGGCACTTAACCCACAACTGCTTTTTTTATTAGACTATGTTAATTGCAACTCTGCTAAATGGCATAATTGTAAACTTCAGCAGTTATCTTAAGGCTCTATAGATGTTTGTATTGATCTTTACCAATCACTCACACATGAAAAAATTGCGTGTTCACATTAGACAGCTGTGCTTTTGTGTCTGTTCCTCCTATTCATTTGTACTTGCCATTCAATAATACTACTCAGAGAATACCAAGATTTTTATATTCGTAAATCCTACATGTTGGTGTAGAAGGAAAAATTATTAGGACTTTATATTATAAAAAACAAGACAAGAAAAAGTGCTAACCTAAGGATAAGTAGGAGAAAACATCCTTATCTAACCCTGTCATTGCTGTGAGAGCCTGTAAACATGTCACAGAAGTCTAAAGTATGGCTTTACTTTGCTAAAGAAAATGTCAGCAGTTTCCAGTGCAAGAAATATTTCCAGGTAGTAGGTGCTAAAACTGACATGTATCTCATAAAAAGTCTGATCATTCAACAAAACTACAATTTCTAGCATTTTGAAAAACAGCACTACTGTCATCACAAGCTGACACCAACTGATGTAACATTTGAATTTAGTTAGCATTCTGAGCTACCTTGCTATCATTTAGCCAATGTATCAAAACATACCATTCAGAGTTGATCATAATTTCGTAATTGAGTCCTATTTATTTTTATGGTGACATATATGCTTTATTTGTTAAAATAAATTCATGAAGACAGAACTGTTTGTCTATTTCACTTATTTAATGTCTTTCAGCATCAATGGCTATTTAACAACAGACACAAGGTTACATCAGCAGTCAATTTAATACTAGTCATACAAATCAATTAACATTAGAAAGTATTGGAAAAGTTTTGTTTTCACAACTGTATCAAATTCCAAAGTTATTGGATCAGGATCCGTACTGAAAGTTGTTAATCGATGCCCTACTTGTAACCACTTTATACTTGTCTAGTTTAAATTCCCACTTTTTTAGCATTTCCCTCTGTTGGATTTGGTCTTTCCATAATGGATTCCCTTCTTTCGTCTAGTATTCTCAGAACAGGGAGTGGGTCGGCTGTAACCTTGATCCAGCAATTCAGGCTTGAAAATCAGGTTGATCCATTAACACTGTATCCTGTGTGAACCTGACTTACTTTCTGATGCTTTTATCAAAGCAACAATGGTTCAGCACATATGAAAATCACAAGAGATATGTGTATGACACCAATTTGTTCCTTTACTGGACTAAATATGTAGTTTTCGAGGATTCAGTTGATTGCTGTCCTGCCAGTTAGAGGGAGCTATCTAAAATGCATCTTATAAAAGCATTATTGGAGATGATGGCGATGCTTACACAGCAGACAGTTAATTATTGTTTTGTATTGTCACTTTTTGTTCCATTTTATTTATTTTTTGTGGCTTTTTAGTATGACTTTTTTTTTTTTTTTAATTGACACGAATGCACAACAGAGCGATGCTTTGTGACCCACTTGTTCAGAGAGAAACAATCCAAATGGAGTTAACACGCACTTCCTCGATGGCCATGTTAAAAAGGGCATGTTGATCGACCATGGATGCTTCTTTGGTTTTGTGTGCTCGGTTTCTTTCAGCTTTACTTTTAAGCTTATAATCTTCCACTTGACATTGCTGCCACATCCTCCTGTGAACGTATTCGACTGTTTCTTTCAAAATTTTCTCAAACACAGAGTGGTTTCAATGTGTGACTTTTTTTCACGCATAGACATCAACCACAGTATTTATAAGTTATGATTACATTTGCTATCCTGCCACTAAAAACTTTTCTTATTGCTGTTATCCGTTTTCCCTTGTCAAGTCTAGTTGCAATAATTCAATGGTCACATGAATTTTGATCTGGCTATTCAGATCATGCTGCCATGTGTCAGATTTTTATACCACATAATGAAAGTGACCCAAATCGAAACAGAAAATGTTCGATTTTTCTCCCTATTCACTCTACCTAAAAGACAACACGTCTGTGTCACAGATAATGAAATATATCGGATTTGGGCCACTTTTACCTGCTGAGTGAAAGTAGCCTCTGTGTCCTGGATTGATGGTGCGTAAAGTCTTTGTAGACTTCTAACTTTATTCTGCTTAAAGTATAAAACAAGCATTGTCTAATCACCTCCTCAGGTAGCCTGTAGATCTTTTCTGAGTTTCTGTGGTGAGGCATTAAGGCCTGTGGAATGAGCACAATGTGAGGCATGCCTACGCTAACGCTCGAGGCCCAGTAGCTGCCAGCGGCACCAGACAAAGCTGGACAGCCAAGTCAGTGGTCCTAGGCCCCTGCAGCTCTTCCATGTTCTTTACTAGCTTTGTTAGACAGTGTTTGTGGCCAGGCCTGCTGCTCAGCCAGAGGAAGCACTTAAATTCAATGTTTCTTGACGGTAAGAGCAGTAAGTAAGTGTGTGAGAAATGGATCTACACTGCTCACAAAAATTGGGGGATATTTCGCTGTGGGATATTTCATTTTGATATATCACCTAATTTTTTGGAGCGATATATTATTGAGAGGGCAAAGTGGCAGCAAAATGATAGAAAGAGCCAAGAGTTTATTTTTTAAAGGTTTCGGTTCTGATCTCTGTTATGCTGCTAGTTAGTGCTTTGTTCTTTATTGTAGGTTTGTGGACAAACTGTGTTCACTTGTAGCCTTTCTTCACTGCAAAAGAACATTGAAATGCTGTTGGTCCCCAGCACCATGAGATTCTGATGGATTTTAGTTGATTTATTTATTATCCAGGATTGTCATAAGATGTGAACAATGTGCAGCTTTTAAGAAACACACCTCAATTAAAGTTGAATTCCAGTGAACCTTTGAAACTGAAGTTTAACTATTTAACTTTGAAGTGTGTTTGTTTATGTGTGTGCATGTGCATGCGTGTGTATTTATATATATATATATATATATATATATATAGGATCTACACTGCTGAAGCTT
>JAUZST010028130.1:0-29975 GCA_034779995.1 Parotocinclus haroldoi | reverse complement strand
AGAGCACCTACTCTCCTAACACCTCTAACAAACTAACTACTTCTAACCTCATCTCCTTCTTCCTCTTCTCTACTTCTAACCTCATCTCCTTCTTCCTCTTCTCTACTTCTCTTTGACCTCCTTAAGGCCCTATCCAAGATGTTTTACCTTTAACTTATTATTATTTTTGTACTTAATTATTGTAACTCGCTTTGGACAAAAGCGTCTGCCAAATGTAATGTAATGTAATGCAATTTCCTGGAGGGAGTGGAATGTGTAACAGTCTATTCTGTTTATCCGATTTTGGTTGACTGGAGACACACATGGCTATTGTGTAAAGTGTAAATTAATGTGGTTAAAATCTTACCCACATACAATTCAAATGAAAAACACACAAAAAGACTGTATAAATGGGGTATAAAAGCTCAGGAAGTGGAACAAAGCAGTCTCTTAAAATGGCCTCTGTTGGGTATCAAAGACAAAAGTAGAACAGGAAAGGGAAGCTATAGGGGAGAGTAAAGCAGAGATGGGGGAACATTTTCACAGACTGTTCTTTTAAAGAACATTTTCTCTGATTACTCTGACAATCATGTAGAGCCATTCATTGATTGGCTCATTTCTGACTGCCTGGAGCTGCAAAACCATCTTGATTTTTTGTCAAAGCCCTCAATACTCTGGCGAATTCAATTACTGATATCTGGAATCATGTTCTAACTTGCCATTTGCCTGCATGATTAATTTTTAAATCTGGTGAAAACTGTTTGTTGCAAAAAGGCCAATTAAACTCTTTGACACAAAACACGTTGCTTCTAAATTATCTCAGTATGCCTTTTTATCATGAAAGATTAATTAATTTGCTTCAGTCTCACATCAAAACACAAGAAAACATGACAGCAAGTGACATTTAGCTGTATAATTGTTGCAACATTTTAATTAAATGGAAATAATAGAATATCACACGTTAAATACCATCTCTATGCCATGTTATGTGACAAGATTTAATATTCCAGTTTATCAGCTCTGCAACAGGGAAGTACTGTCTTGTAAGAC
The DNA here is from genome assembly GCA_034779995.1 of Parotocinclus haroldoi. Taxonomy (NCBI): domain Eukaryota; kingdom Metazoa; phylum Chordata; class Actinopteri; order Siluriformes; family Loricariidae; genus Parotocinclus; species Parotocinclus haroldoi. The sequence goes on along the minus strand of JAUZST010028130.1, from coordinate 28,946 downwards.
AGAGAAAATGAACTCTTGGTAAGATGTGCAAAATAGCTTATGGGAAAACTGAGAGAAATGTCAACATTATGTTAACCTTGACCTAAAATACATTCACAGTAATCTGCTGCATTTAGTACTTGGTGCAACCTTCCTTTGCCTTCTATTATTTTGTCCTGGGAGACATTATGGATACAGATCAAACAATGTGTGACACATCTGCTAAGATCTCCAGGAGCCAAGGTTCTCTGCAGAGGACATTTCTCTTCAGGGAAAACTTTGTTTCATCTGACCATACAATCTGGATTTGAAGAAATGATAATCTCACAACTTTACCATCTTCTTTACTTCTGCAGAAATTAAAAATCCCTCCTCATCCTCAAATCCATACATGGTCAATGCAAACAAGTCCATACATATTTAAATACGAGTTTTATTATTTACTCTTTCAAACAGTGAGAGAATGATGATGGAGGAGCAAAAACAAAAGGACTTAGCATAAGGGTGTTACATCGCTGGTGATAAAGGCTCCTCCTCTTCCTTATTCATTTCTTAATAACATTCTATTTTACAATTATACTATACAGTTGCAGTCAATACCAGACTCAAGTCTGGACCCATTTCCTCAACAATATAGAACCCCCAGAAAACAACAGAACCTCTTCCAGATAAAACCACATCTTGTACGCTGTACAAGAAAGCTTCCTAAGAAATTTTATGAACATGACACCCAGAATTATTCACACACAGGTAGAAACAAGACTCATCTAACAACACGTTTGCAGTCATGAATAGTCTTGTATTTCCGTTCACTGTAAAGAGGCAGATCCCTTCTGTGCTACTTTGCTCCATATGTTCGTGGTATGCAGTTACCTAATGCAGGTCTAATGCAGGTTTTGTGCCTAGAAAATGTGTTAAAAGACATTTTTATCGTAAAATCACAATCAAAGAAAATAGTTTTGGCACGATATGTAAAGTTTGATTCACAGTTGTACAGTGGAGTGGACTAATAAATCACAATTTGAGTTGCATGGAGATGGGCCACAGAGGTATGTTTGAAATTTGTGAGAAATACAACAATGTAAGCATCTACTATTGAGCATGGAGGTAGATGTGTCAGTGCTCTGAAACTTTTTTTGAAACAATTGCTAGAACTAGTGAGCTGTTTCAGTGTGAAAAGTCAGTAATTATTTGGGGTACAAATTAAATTTTGCAGAAATATTGCAGACAGCTTTTCTTCCTAACTGAAGTTTTTGTTTATTTTTTCTAAAGAGTAATGATCACATGCTATACTCCAACTAGGCAAGGCTCCTGCTTACACCATGAAAACCACCAAAAAGAGGCTTGAGAACAAGTTCATCAGGCTCATATGTTATCCTGATAAGAGTCCAAATTTGCACTCTGTATACAATCTTTGGTCTCACATTAAACCAAATGGGAAACATTTAAAACTATATGAAGCCTTTACCAAAACCGACTTTACAGGTTTTGCAAAAGCAATCCACAAATGCAAGAAATAGCTTAAGACTTTGAGGAAAACAAAGGAAAAGACTAAGGTATGCCAAGCTGCTTTATCTATTTGTTTAATTCTTGCTAATATCCTGACCAAATGTGCTGTTGAGACGATTATAGTTAATACTTAATCTAATTTGAGTACTCATTAGTCAATCTTCCTTGGCATCTAATAAAGCCAATAAGTATTTGTTCCAAGGCCACCACATCATTTTTATGTAGTTCATTTACAGATGTGCAAATGTGTGCATTTGATTCACATAAGAGCATTTTTTCAAATATTTAAAAAACTCATTGCTACAACAACAAAATTCCTACAAATATTAAGTTAAAAAGACAAGACTTACCTTTCTGTTTCTTGAGCTGGGGGATGCTGCTGATCGTTGTAGCTTGAATAATTTCCACAACTATCTGATACCTAAAAATGGGAAATGTAATTCACTGCTTAAATACTGTACTAATTTACAGTACCCAATCATTTAAACACACCAACTCTGAGCACCGCCATCACTAAACTAGCACGTATAGACCTCTTGCATAGCAATTAATTCATAAAAATGAATAATTTTATACTGTCAGCAAGAAATCAAACCAAATCGGTGAACAGGAGGGTAATATCTCATAACGCCTCATTTATTAAAAAAAGAAAAGCATAATTCCCTGAACAAATGAACTGAACAACACATGCATTAGGAAAGGAAAGAGGATATTAATTATGGATCATTTCACTTCCATATCCTGCATGGTAAAAAGGGTTTGAAGGAGATTCAGTGAAGTGCCCATGAATGTCAAATAGTAGTTTGTAGTTTAAAGGGCAGACCTGCTTAAGTTTCAAGGTTTCTGGAAACAAATTAAACTATATATGTTAATATACTGACGATATATGTAAGTGATTACAATATTAGAGTGAAAGGATGAGTTTATTGAAGAAAACTGGACTAGTGAAAGCAGGCTCTTGTTCACCTGTTGTTCACCTCTATCTTAGATAGAAAATGAGATATGGTTGGACACACAAGTTCCAAATGGTATCCTTTAACATATGTACCCACAGATGTGGGGCCAGTAGATCATGCACAGCACCTGTATTTTTTGTCATGTCATGAGTGCATTTATAGCAGTATCCTGAGACTGTACCAAGTTTTTCACAAGCTCTTAAGAAATACATTTTTATTGTAATGGTGAGCACTAATGCATATCCCGTCATCTACACCATACAGCCAAATGTATGTGTATACCATTCTTAATAGGACATCACTGATATATAAGCCTCACTCGCTGCTAACTGGTTCAAAATATGATGCATGCACACATGAATGATGATGTCCATAGAGCAACAGCGGTAAGAGGATGGGCTGTACTGAACACCTCAGTGAACATCAATATTGCACATTAGTTGTTATCTACCTCCCCAGCAAGTTTGTCAACTTTCTGCTTTGACCTCTGAAGAATTCTGAAATTATTTGCCTACTTTGATGAAGAACTTGCTTACTTGGTTGGCCAACACAGAGAACAGATTTTGAACAAAGAAACATTTTTATAATGAACGGCACCCTTAAAAATTCTCAGAAACAAAATCTAAACAAAAGTCAGACAAGGTTACATCCACACTTATGTCATATAATAAAATGAAGCAGTGCTTTGCTTTTACTTTTTGCTTTCAATCCAAACTTTGTATTAATGGTTTTTGCCAACTATAAGCAAATGTATAAATGTTTTAAACAATGTTGACTCCTCATTGGGGTTGAATGTGTGCATTATTGTCATTATTCAATGCCTCATTATATCCATACCATCTGCATTTCTAAAGGAAAAGATATCAAACCTTCCTACGATCAATCTCTTCCTTGTTGGCTTGGCTCATGTTTACCCAGGTCTCCTAGTAACAGGCTCATTAAATGACCCCCATAGCAACACTGGTGTGAAGCAATAACATCACAGAGGAGAACATATCACGATTCTGCTTTTAAATCCTACCCAAATCACCAAATTTCAAGGCATAATTAAAAGCAGACCTGCTGATTAGTATAAGAAATGAGCCTTTTAAGAAAATCTTATTAGGCAATCATATTCCCTTGATTGAATTCATAACTCATAGTGAATTAAATCCATAAAAAGAGACTACAGGTCACATTGCCATGGAAACAAACCCATTATGGGAAAAACAGTTATACGCAAGATATGTTTGTTTGCTACCTAATAGCACATCTTACAAGATGTCGTACAAGACACACGTCCTGTGGTCAGCTCTAACAATTACTGCTTTACAGAGAGAAAGCTCATTTATCACTGGTATAGATCAATAATGCTGAAAATTATCTAATGTCACTTATGACTCATTGTCATAGCAAATTCTGGAGCATCTTCTTTTAGAACTTCAGGTCAATATGTTGAACCCTGATATAAGTGAATAACTTTATTCTCAAAGCACACAATCTTCCCCACACTAACTGTGCTAACAAATATGATTTTCTATACAGTGATAAATCAAAACTACTACTACTACTAATTTATTAGTGATTCACCTAGTATTTGCCAGCCTTAAAACAACAACAATGAATCATTAGTCCCTAAAATCACTATTAAGAAATAAAAGAGCAAAAATGGGTAAGTACATCAATAAATAATATTTAGTCACAAAACAAATATTTGAGGTGTGACCAAGTACTGCACTTATGCTTTGAATTCTTTCTGAACACTTAAACAGCACAAATATTCTTATACTGCAGCATGATATAGCTTGATATAAATTATTTGATTAATAGATAAATAGGACATTTTTCCACTTTTTAGTTCATCTCAGATGAGCTTGGGCCCAGAGAAGCTCGTTGCACTTCTGGCTGTTGTTTCACTTTGCATGATAGAGTTTTACCTTGCACTTGTAGATGGAGCGATTAACTGAGTTCACTGACAGTGGTTTTCTGAAGTATTCCTGAGCTCCTTTATAGAGTAATAGATTAATGTCATTTATAGTATAATATCCTTTATAATGATGTCAGTTTTTAATAAGGGATCGTAGGGCGTGGACATTCAATGTTGGTTTTCGGACTTGTCGCTTACTTGCATAGATTTCTCCAAAATCTCTAAAACTTTTGATGATATTATGGACTGTAGATGATAAAAACCTTAAATGCCTTGCAATTGCATAATTAGAAATGTTGTTCTTAAACTGTTGGACTATTTGCTCATGCAGTTGTTCACAAAGTGGTGAACCTCACTCCATCCTTGCTTGTGAACGACTGAGCCTTTCAGGGACGCTCCCTTTTTACCCAGTCATAACACAACTTTCCCAGTCTTTTGTTGCCCCTGTCCCAACTTAAATTTAAAATCCAAATGAGTGAATATTTGCCAAAAACACTATATTTTATCCATTTGAACATTAAATATCTTGTATTTGTAGTGTATTCAATTAAATATGTGTTGAAAAGGGTTTGCAAATCATTGTATTGTCTTTTTATTTATGTTTTATACAACGTGCAAACTTCATTGGAACTGGGGTTGTACACTTGACATAAAAAGGCTAATCAGTGATGTGCTTTACCTGAGCTGTTTGAGGAAATCTATGTCTGAGCTGCTGCTGATGAGTTTGATGAACTCCTCATAGGAGGGTGCATATGTATATGCCTTCTTATGGTGCTCGTTCACTTGCTCTCGATGTTCCAACTGAGCCAACAGCATCTGGTTGATGTAGTCAGGATTGCTAAGTACCTCCACCAATGGTTTTAACACTGAAAGTAAGAAAAAGGGGATAAATCTGATATTATATTCAGACGAGAAGTATACAGACTAAAATAACATTCCCTGACACAAGTTTACATAACCTTGGAAATAACAATACTCAGTGTGCTTACATTAGAGACACACTCCAAGTTTTTCTTTTTAAGTGCCTTTATAAAAGGTCAGAGGGTTTCAATCTCCTGTCTCGAATTACTTTTAATAGTGGTTTCATTGCAATTTCTAATCAGTTGATTTGATTGTATATATGACCAAATGCCAAGGTCTGAGAATAGGTAGGTAGGAGAGAATAAAAGCAGTAAAAAAAAACAGTCTATATGTCTAATCTGATCGTTTACAGTTGTGGAATGTTCCTGTCACAGTTATCAGGTCTATCCCTGAAAGTAAAATATGAGCATATTAACTATGTTAGTTCCAAGTCTAAGCCTAAACCAAAATTATTATTCAGCTGTTCAGGTACCATGGACCTAATTATACCGAAGCCAACCCAAAGGGAAAAGCTTGTAACAAGTGACAGGGAAAATAACTACAATTTTCTCAGGTGACCAGCGAAAAAAAACATACAAAACCTTTGACTATAGCATCCATGAGTGTTGCTTAGTAACACAGAAAAACAATAATTAGGCTCTCTGTGTTTCATAGAGTCTGCGAGTCAAACGTTTTATAAAACCTGCCCACACTGTCTGCACACAAACAATCACCACTAGTTACTAGTACCAACAGTGACCAGTCACTATTTACAGCTAAGCTAAAAATAACAGTACTGAAATGGCTTCCGACATACAATTACTATATTTACCCAGTATAGATGTAAACATTGTAAACAAGCAGTAATCAGTCAGACATAACCTTACAACTCATATATTACAAACATTATTGTTAACAAACGTACAATAATACTCTGATTCTATACCAAAAGCATTTTTTCTTCGTAACAACAAAGGTGGAGCCATTAAAATAAATGTAATGAACTTTAAATGTACAAGGAGTGGACTTCAGTTCAGAACAGCAAAACATATACAGGTTTTACGATGGTCTGGTTTACAATTTTTTGACTTTACAAAGGGAATTCAATAATACACATAAAGTAAGCTTACACATTCAACAGGTACTGTACTCTGAATTTTGAAATTAGATATTTTACCAGGTGAGTGATATTCAGTAGAATTCTTTACTTTGCTAAATCAGGAGTGCATGATTTAGGGATTGACATGGCGGGAGAGAGGTGTGATGGGAATTGGAGTAATGAAATACAATGGTCTTGACCATTACACATTTTGTTTTTGTTTTCAGTTTCAACATGTTAATTGGAAAAATACATGACATTTCTAACACTTTATTATAAAATACATTTTGCCCATGATTTGCCAACTGTAGTTTAATGCTTTAAGCATGTTCAAGGTGGGCCATGCTATGACAAATACAGCCACATAAATATACAGATACATTAGATATAATTGTTTAACCCAGGCTCTGTAAATGAAGGGAAAAATTAAATGACAGGACATTAATACACAATCAATTACAATAACGAAACTATTTGCCTGCCCATCATGTAAAACACAAAGCAGAAAAAATAAAGCAGGCAATATAATTCTATAAAGTTAGGACGTTAGAACAATGAGAAGTATGACTTTTGAGACATGCATCAAGATATTCGTTAAATACCATTGATATAACAATAAAATAAAATCTTCCAATTTCACATTCCAATATGTTTCCGAGTCACTTGAGTGACTCTTTTGTAAACTTTGTAGTTCCAATAAAAAGAACCATTTGAAATAGTGCATTTCAGGCCAAAATCAAACCATGAAAATGTATCATTCCCTGACAAAATGAAGCTCCAGACTCACTTTGTATTGGCATGTTTCTGCATGCGTTTCATGTGACGTTGATGTGAACAGATAATATTAGTGACTTTTTTTGTCTGGACAAATGCATGAATAAGACCTTTTTTTGCGTTAAAGAGGAGCTATAATCTAGTGAATATTTAAGATACCTTTAGTGGCAACGATCTCGACCAGGACAAGGCGGAGGCTGCGGGAGTGAGCGTCACGTGAAGGCAGCAAGCAAAGAACGAGCATACGTGAACAGAATCGCAGAAATCGCATCTCATCTTCTGTACTGCGTAGACACGGGTGCAGCGGGAAAGGCCTTGGCAACTCCTCCTGCCTAAAAGGACAACACAGACAGGAAATCATGGAGGAAGAGAGGAAGGGAGGAACAGGGGTGTTAGGAAAAGGATATTGAGAGGCACACAGCCAGAAATTGTTAGACAGTTTTTTTTATTCCTACCCAGCTAATGAGCTCTGTGGATCGATCAACGACATCAAGAACAATAAGATGTGAAGGCCAGTAGAGCAAATTGCAGCATTTCAAAGCATGCCATTTTGAGGTGTGTCTGTGCGGGCATATTTGTTTGTATTCTGAAGCTGCAATCAAGACTGTGTTGATAAAATCACACCACACTTTTTCTGTTTGACTGCATAATACAATACTTGAATACTAAACCCAGAATGGTTTACCCTCTGCACAACGTAATTAAATGAAAGAGTGTATGTTTTGTCTAGTAAAAGCAGAAGAAAATAAAGAGCAAGCAAAGGACTAACAGACTGTTTCTTGTGTCTTGTGGAAAAATGTAGGTAAACCATGTCAAATTAAATGTTTTTACATGCTATTGGTAAACTATAAGTTGTTTATATGCCGAATCATTTACTAGAATACTAGAATATTCTGAACGGTATGCAATTTTTAAAAATAATTTTGAAAAGCTGCAGCATTTCTTACATTTATTTTTACTTTTATTTAATTGCAAACCCTATGAGCCTGACATTTTTAGGTCAACTTCAGACAGTATCCATTTTTTCCAAAAAAGATTTGAAATACCAATCCATCTGACCATAATACACATTTCCACTGTGTGAGAGTCAACTCAGACGCAGATGAGCCCACAGAAGTGAATGCCACTTTTGGACATGGTTCACATAAGGCTTACTATTTGCACATTAAAGATTTAAGTGGCATTTGTAACTTCATATTGTAATGCTTGATAAAGGTTTGTGAAGTAACCTTTTGCCCATGTGGCTGTATCAGCTACTGATGAATGTGGGTATTGATGCAGTGCTGTCTTAGTGATCTTAGAGAAGATCACGGGTCTTCAGACTAAGCTTGTCCTTTAGGCACTAAAATTCCTTCATATTCCTTGAACCGTTTAATGTTATTACGCATATGTAAGTCCCTTCCAATCTCTCTTTGAGGAACACCGTTTTAAACATTAAACATACATTTAAACCATCTGTACTTCACACTTTGTATCAATGGCAAGTTTTGGCTGGTTACATTTTTTACAGCAAAATGAGAATATATCAATGACTAATAAATTCTGATATTTATCAAGTTTTTTTTTCTCAGATTTTCATAAAATATCTTGATAAGATCTGTAATGAATGCACTGTATTAAAGTAGATTAAACTGCAGAACAGAAGCAACTGCCCTAGTAGTCTCCTACTATATTCTTGCTATTATACTAGTAGACTTAAAATATGATGAAAAATCTAAAATAGGTTAGATCTACAAAGGGGCACTGCAATGTTAATGTGATTGAGACTAACAGCCCAAAATACAACCAAATGTTTTCAGGGAGCAAAACCAAAACCAGCATGTCTCATACCTTGTATTAGCAGCCTTAAGGTCACAGAAGTGATTATGGAGGGTCTTGATCATGTTGTTGCAAACCACATTAACCAAGTCAACCTCAGCAAGATGAGCTCTCAACTGCTTTACCATCTCCCAGAAATCCTCTGACAGCATTTGATACAGCTGGCCCTCATCTCGACTCAGAGGCACATACCATGACAGAATGTAGTCTCTGTAGCTGTAGTCAAACACTGGATGAAGAAGAGAGAATAAGAAAAAATCTAAATTAAATTTACTTATGTTTCAAAGGTACATGTCTAGACATCAGCACATTCTTTTTCTCACAATAAACACGATTTAACAATGCTTCAGAGACAACACATTCCATTGTTATATTCTGGATTAGGATGACATAGAGCCATTATAGTTATTAATACATACTATGAAACTGACAGTTATTAAACTTAATTTAGTTACACGCCAATATACATATTCCCACAAAAACCATAAAACGTCACCCTCCTATTAAAACCACTAACCTAAAACTAAATTAATTCAAACTGGAAAAGTAGATTTAATCAATCAAACTCCACAATGAGTGAATGTGTATCAAGTATATGTATATGTCATTCCAAATGGCATTATGCTTTACTTATACCCAAGGTCACACACCCCAAAATAAGACAACTGCAGTGTGTCTTACATTTCCTTTGACACTTTGACAGTATCAACCAAAGATATGTCATGTTTTTTACTGGGCCACTTTCATTTGTTAATTTTTTTTTAAATCTAGGGTTAGGTGAAAAATCTATAAATAATTATGTAATTTTAAACAGGCAATGTCAACATTTGATTATAATCATGATTTGGTACAAACAGTATCCACAAGATGGGCAGAGGATTAATAGTGTATAAATTAATAGGATAAATGCTAGAGTGAAATATTCCAACAAAAACATATTGCATTTCAAACTAAATACAGATCCTGAGGCATCCACAGATACTGGTTTGTTGTTTGCATTTTATTGTCAGACCACAGAATAATAGAAAAACTTCAAATATAAAAAAAGAAGAAGCATGGCTCAGCAAACAATGTAAACAGAGCGTCTGGAAAGTAGTGGAATGGCACCAAGACCGATGGCATATATACCGCTGCCAAGGAACTGGACAAAACAGTAAATTATTGCTGCAGGTAGTCAACACATTCTCAGTATTGTAGATTCAGGAGTACATATTAAACACTTTAGTGTCACTACTAGACATCTCATGTTTAGGATTAAAGAACGACTAACACATACTATGCAGCAACAGATGAGGTACACTCTGACCTCTGGCTACAACATAGGTGTGTCGTATAGAGTGGACAGTAAGAAGGGACAGCATTTAGAAACTCCAGCAGCACTGCTGCATCTCAAAGTAGGTAGAACAACAGATCGACTACAGTCATAAAATGAATAACTACAACTGCACCTATAATGAAAATGGAAAAAAGATGTACAGCAACTGTGAAAACAAAGAGATGATTTTGGCGCTGCAACTCCTACCAGCTCTGATATCGACTACCATCACATCAAGCCCATGCCTGTGCCTTGGGTTCACTGGATTAAAACATATATATTATAATATAATAATAATGATAAAACATATATATTAACCTTCAATTTGAATTTGTGTTTTAGAAATACATTTAGTATGTAAAGGAAATTCATGACACAAATACATTTGTGTTACTAAATAATGCTCTGCTAATACACAGTATAATGTGTATGGCAAAAAAACAAGCCATATTCCACTAAACATTGTTCTGTTGTGGAATCTTGAATCTCAGTTCGCATCACATTCTGGAATAAAGTAGCCAAGTACGCTAAAAATCAGTGTTGTCAGTGAGTCATGCTGGCCATGATTCCACATTTAAGGCTGCTCATGCGAGCGAGTGAGCAAGCGAGAGCGAGAGAGCGAGAGAGAGAGAGAGAGAGAGAGAGAGAAAGAGAGAGAGAGAGAGAGAGACTTTTGTCAATGAATAGTTGTAACGGAGGACAGAATTTTAGCATGCACTGTTTCAGTTAGTTCTTTCGAGCTGGGTTGTTGTTACTCTTGCCAATTTTTTCTTTACATTAAATCACTTTATCACTTTTACACAAGTTAACAATAAGCTTGTGTAAAATTGCAGTAATCTGATATGATACGTACTTGTTGGAAAGGTGGCATCTTATCACAGTTTCATAGATTGAGAAGAGGTGGTACAGTGCAGTGAATTTCTCATTTTAAGTGTGGAAAATTGGTTGTAAAGCAGATGTTAATGACTGGCAAAAAGTGGTTTATCGCATTTGGGCATGCCATAGTCCACAGTATGAAGGAAGTGGTAGCTGAATTTGCAGGTGTACTGAAGCATACGCTTCTATGGGTCTACCAGGAGTGGCAAAAACCCCAGTCTACTGGAAATTCTTGTCAGAATTGTGGCCAACAGACAAAGCAGACAAACAGGGAAGGTTTGTAAATAAAAATTGATTTGCTTCAAAGAAAAAAAAAAGCTTCTAGAAGTCAAAATAAGGTCCTTTATAACCAATTTATAAAATAATGTATAAACGACGCAAGCCAATTATATACCAGCTAGCAAGCTAAAGAATCTGCCAACTTGAACAAAAAGCTTCATCTTGAACATAATACTACAAGATGAGTCAAAATACTAATGAGGGCATTAATAGTGCACTAATTTCAACAGACTGTTGAGATCAATTATATATGGATTGCAGCAAAGTAAAAAAAAGTAAAATTTATTTATATAGCGCCATTTACAATGGTACATTGGCTCAATGCAGCTTTACAATATTATATTATTATATCTTAAAAGGCCAATCCCAACAGTCTGGCAGTCTGACAGTATAACAGCCTAAATCTGAAACCCCACTTCCATTAACTGCATGTTTTTAACAGCTAGTGAGCCAGCCTGCTCTTCTGGTATGGCAGGAAGAGGAGTCATTTTGAAACACCGTATTTTTGTATACACATCCTGGTAATTTCAATGTAAGTAGCTTGAGTAGCTTAGAACATAACTGCTATTTTGCTACAGTTAGAAATAGCACATATAAACCCCAAAATGTAAACTATGCACATTAGCTCAGGCAGGGTAAAATAGTATTTCATGATTTATTACTTATATTTAGATGCAGATATGCACTGTTTAACATCCACATTATATCTAGTGTAACAGGATACTGATCTGAATTAATGTTAAATCTGTTTATGGCCATGATGTCACAAGACAAATTTCCTATCATAATTTATTATATTTTGAATACTATCAGCTGTTAAAGCAAACAGCCATTTTGAGTTATCTGAAATACTAGAAATACCCTCTCGTTTTCTCAATGAAATTATTTGACATTTTGTTATTTAGATATACGTAAGGTGCGGTCACAGTGACGTTTTGTGAAACTGTACAATATTTATGTACGAAGTTGATGATTTGGGTCATTTTTTCCCCAACACTGATGTACCGAAATACTTTTACAAACCTAAAATAAAACATGTCTTTGATTTACACTGATGTTATGACTGGATTGGATTCCTCTAAGAGGGCCAATAGGAGCTTATTCAGAGATTGAAATCTGCCATGGACTCATCTCCATTAGATAAAACCATGGAAGCACATAAAAATGCAGCACGGAAGCACATAAAATAAAGTGTTCACCTTCACCACATAAAAGCCAAGGTAATCTTTTTTTTAGCTACAAATGTCCTTAAAATGGTTCCAGATCCTATACCATTTGCTGTCAAATGTCATCCAGTCAAAATTTGAGTTCTTCATACTAAAACAAATTGAGAAGGTTGTATTGGACATGACTAACTTGGAAGGCAGCCGTGTATTTTGTGATGAATGTAAACCACTGGAATGATAGAACAAGTGCCAGTATTTGCATTATATTAATAAACAGTATTATCACAATGCTACAGATTGTGAAGAAAATATGCCTTAAAAATAGAATTTGTGAGCAAGAGAATTTTTAACAAGGTTTACCCCTTTAAAAGTTGGACGGAATGTGAATTAAACTACTTTTTAAATCCAAATTAGACACCTCGAATAATCCATTGCCCTGTTGCAACTATTATTAACTATTCAGACTTTTAGATATTAGTAGCCTATCCGATGTATTGCATTTTTAAACAGTACAGCTGGCAGTACTCCCCCCCAATTATTACCTGCATTAAGGATTGCTCAAATGGTAGTATTAAAATCTTAGATCATGCAACCACAGAAATCTCCCTTTAGATCAGATTCCCTAGACTTGGTAATTCAGTTATCTTTTGTCTGACTATGAATTTACATGCATTACAGACATTCATTTAGAAGTGTTCCTGAAGACCAGCTTCAGTCCTGATGCCTCAGCCTGTGTCAAATGGGAGTGTTTAAAATAGCATACAATGAGCCATACAATCTCTTATTCTTAGTTAATAAACAAAACCAAAGAAAACCAGTTGTGTGCTAAAATTTCAGTTTCAACCAAAGATTTGCAATGTATATTTTGTGGTTCTGCTGCCTATTCTACATTACTAGCCATTTTAAAAATAATTTCTAACTAAAAGTACTAAAAACCATTTCTAACTTTCTAAAAACAAATAAAAGTACTATTTTAAATTTATTAAAGCTTATATAGATTAGCTGTTTTCATTTTGTTTCTTTGTTTTTCACTTTAAGGACTCTGTGATATATAATATATGACCAAAGCATTTTACATCGTATCAGGATCAATGGCTATATTCACAACAGACATCAACAAAGGTTACATCAACACACTAGTCATTTGCTAATTTAGAGTGACCAATCAACTTAATGCTTGTCTTTGGAATATGGGAGAAAACCCAGAGGAAGCGTGTGTGGAAATGGGGAGGACACCTAAGTCCACATTGAGAATTTGGATTGAACTGAGGATCTCTGAGCTGTGGGAAGACTGCTCAGCTGCCCAGTTGAGATGTACTGCACATACATTAACAAAATAATTATAGTACATTTCTTTAACTTTTCACAAAGCTAGTAATATTTTACCAACAAAACCACACTTGTCTGTGGACTGTTAAAGTCCAAGCTGTCAGTCATCATAAATATTGACACAACATTTATTCACACTGATTTCAGGCAATTGCATCTGTAGAACATTTGTCGGATGAGTTTCATACTCCTTAGTAATATCTCAGCTTCAAGTACATTTGTTAATATTGGAACTTAATTTTGTAAGAGAGATGTATGTAGTAGCAACAAGTTTATAATCTTACTCTTACAAAGGGCCAATATTTCTGAATTTTCTGCAACACAGTTAGACTACTCACCTTCTTTGAGAGCCTTGTCCACATTGTGTGACACCAGTACTCGTCTGGTCTGTGCTGAATCCAACAGTGGTACAGAAAACCTTCCCTACACAGTACAGAAAAACACAAATTGGTACCCAACAAAAAGCAGAACGTGACCACTAAAGCACTAATACATTACACAGCCAAAAGTGATTATTTCAATACTGTAGAGCTGATGCGGCTGAGGTTTTGCATTAGGTTTTTGAACATTACAGCAGGGACTGATTTCTGTTCGTCCACAAATTAACTACTGAGGCAGTGTGACAAGTCCGGTTCTTGTACAAGAAACTCAAACCATTCTTAACGAACCTTGCTTTGCTGAAGGAGGTGTTTTCTATAATGGGTCAAACTTGGAAGCAGGGGTGGGCAACATGGTAAAATTAGATCACAATATTTAAATACATTTTTACAACACACCAATTCCTCACAGTACATGTGATAGACAAAATACAAAAAAAGTAACAACAGATTTTTAGAAACTACTATTACAAGATGAAATCCATGCGGACACTGGGAGGACATCAAAATAGAGAGGATGCAGACTGCTCCACCATAACGCACCATAAAGCAAGATTATTATTCAGCACTCAAGTATTTTGTAGCCTATCGATTAGTGGCTAAGATGGTATTGCCCCTACACTTTTCCACCTTACTGACAGATCACGTCAGTTCCCTAATTCTACTGCTGATGGTGGTCTAAAGTGATCTAGAATGTATTGCTTTTATGCACCTGTTAACAGTAGGTGTGACTGAAATGCTCAATTAACTCAACTGTTAACAGAATCAGGGATGTACTGTATATACGCTTATTTGTTGGGGCAGTATGGCAGTTGCATTTGAAACATTAAACATTTTCTGTTTTGTCTGGTAACTTCATTTAATTTGTTAATATATATCCACTGCTCCCTAAAGAATGACTGGAAGGAATTTGCACATGTCTTCCTCTACAGTGCATATAATAATTAAATGATTCAAGGAATCTGGAGAAATATCTGTGTGTACAGAAAAGGGCACAATCCTAAGACACATGCCTGTGATCTTGGATCCCACGGTCTCACAGTTTGGTAAAGCTACAGAGGTATTTATGCAACACAAACAACAACCACAAACTGTACCCATCAAAGGCATGCTTCTTGTGTGATTGTGTCAGCAGAAGTGCCCCAAGACTGCAACAACCATTTGCACTTGACTGCACTAATTTTCAGCCATATTTGACGACACCAACCAAAGTTCTATTTTTAAGACATCTTAAAAATGTATCATACAAACCGTACATTTAATAAACCAACTGGCTAAAAAGATTTGTCTTCTTCAACTTGTTCACAATATTAATACATTTATTTGCTTTTAAAACACTTTACAATAAACTACTGATAAAAATTCATTTTCATAAAATGATGTGGCAACCTATAGTTCTCACACATTGCCCAGTCCATATCAGAAATGATATTCTGCATGATTTTTTTTCTCTCTTTTAGATGTGATGTGTTTTCAAAGCTGCTGCTGGGTTTCTCAGTTTGCAGTACTATTTTCAGATTTTTTAAAGCTTATATGGATTAGCTGTTTTCACTTTAAGAGCTCTGTGATATATAATATATGGTCAAAGCACATGACTGAAATTTGGTGTAAATTCTTTCATTCATAATCAGATTTTTTAATTCAAGCTGCAATCAGAACCATAACTGACTACAACCATTGTCAGTCGGCTAGTTTGTTTATTGCTTATTAGTTTTAGTTTACATTGTATCAGCATCAATGATAATATTCACAACAGACATAAGGTTACATCAACACACTAGTCATTTGCCAATTTAGAGGGACCAATCAACTTAATGCATGTCTGTGCACTTCTTAATGCATGGATCTCTGAGTAGACTGCTCAGCTGCCCAGTTGCGATGCAAACCAATGTAAAATGTACAGCACATACATCAACAAAATAAATACAGTACATTTCTTTTACTTTTCACAAAGCTAGTAATATTTTACCAACAAAAACACAATTGTCTGTAGACCGTTAAAGTAAACAGTTTTAGATATGTCAATGACAATGACATGAAGGAAACCTGCTTTAAAACAAGTGACTCTTCGCATCAACATACCATTCTTAATCCATAGGGTTTAATATAATGTTGGTTTTAATATGATGTTGGCTTTAACTCTCCTGGGAAGGCTTTCCACGAGGTTTAGGAGTGTTTATTTGAATTGTTTGATCATTCTTCCAGAAGTGCATTTGTAAGGTCAGATATTGTCTTTACTATAGTTCTAATAGAACCTTGCTTTGTGCACTAAGGCACATGTTAAAACTGTTCCCACCAAGTTGGGAGCATGAAATTGTGCAAACAATTGCCTTGATATGCTGAAACATGAAGGTTTCCTTTCACTGGAAGGGGCCGGACCAAGTCCAGAAAAACAACCACACACCACAGTAGTCCGAACTTAGCACAATGCCATGAGACAAGCACCATTCTCCTAGCAAGCACCAAACCCCGATTGGCATCCATCAGATTGCCAGATGGTGAAGTGTGATTTGTCACCCCAGAGAACGTGTTTCCACTGGTGGTGTCCAGTGGTGGATGGAAATTTCACGGCTGGACTTGTTTAACAGGTGCCATCCTATCACAGTACCACCTTGCAATTCACTGAGCTCCTGTTAGCAACCCATTCTTTCACAAATGTTTGAAGAAGCAGTATGCATGACTAGGTGTTTGGTTTTAAAGTTATTGGAACACCTGAATTCAATTATTCAGATGGGTGAGTGAATACTTTAGGCTGTATAGTGTATATATACACCCCAGTGAAACAGGAATTCATATTACTGTTTGAAAGACACAACAACTTAACAATAAAAAATATAAATGCAAAAATTCTTCAGGTACATTTTGTTTCTAAGAATTTATAGGAAACAGAAGTTATACAATTTACACTACATACAATTTTGTTTAATTTGTTGAAATTGAACAGACTTTAATTGGGTGATGAACCGCAAATGTGTTACTAGTACTAGTGTTTCAGGCACAGCAGAATTTTTAAAGCCTTTAAGCACCTCACTTTCATATTTGGACAACAAATATGATTAATAAACGTAAGTGTGTTGAATAGATTTTGCACTGTTTATCACAAAAGTCCTATAAAATATTAATACTTGTAATGGCTTTGTGGATAGAATTTACCTTTGCGATTTCCTATCATATTTTAAGATTAGCACCACACAGCAGGCTATTTCATGTGCCCTAGCATGCCAGGCCACATAATACGTGCATGAAGAAGTGTTATTCAGAAAACATGTCTATGTTTGATCAAATGTAAACTAGTCACTCTACAGCTTGTATAACAGTGTAAATTTGCTGTGCCCTTAAAATGACTTTCTAAACTGCCGGAAATAAAAGTGGGTACATCTCCAAGTGAAAGTAGTCAAACTGTGCCAAAATAGCCATTTTCCCTCCCTGGTATCATGTGACTCAGATGTGAATGGGACCTGCTTTCCCATTATGTGGTGATATCGCCAATGAATGCTGCCAGATTTGGGGAGCTACAGTTCGCTTAAAAAATCTTGTATGCCAACATATACTGAGACATACCGTAGCAGAGCATGATCCTCTTCCTTCAGAAACTGGGCGGCAGGGCAGGATTCATGGTAACATGATAACAACCCCAAACACACCTCCAAGACAAACACTACCTTGCCAAAGGAACTTGCTAAAGAGGGTAAAGAATTTGGCCATTTTCACTTTAGGGGTGTACTTACTTTTGTTGCCAGTGGGTTAGACATTATTGGTTGTATGTTGAGTTATTTTGGAAGTACAGCAAATTTACACTGATATACAAGCTGGAGTCTTGCTACTTTACATTGTACCAAAGTGTCATATCTTCAGTGTTGTCCCATGAAAAGACATAATAGAGTTACAAAAATGTGAGGGGTGTACTCACTTTTGTGAGATACTGTATAATGACGAATGAAGGTTCTTGATGCAGTGACGTCTGAAGGATCGGATGGATATTCAATGTGAGCTTGTAATTCTAACAAAAAAACTTGAACTATTTAATGATGATATGTACAAAAGAGGGAGACATATGCAAACCTCTTTCAATATTTCTTTGATTGACATTGTTATTAAACATTACAATAATCGTCTCAGACATTTGTTGCCAAACAGGAGACCATCTGTTCATCTTTGCTCTTCAGAGACGCCATATATCCAGATCCATACATCCCAACTTTTCTGATTTGGGGTTGTACTAGAAAATAGGATTTATTGACTTTAAGAAGCTTTAATACAGCACAAATGTCTTGCCAATGTTGAAATAGCTGTTACACATTCCCAATAATATGGTGAAAACAGAAAGACTGCATGACAGACTTACTTCTGTCCAACCGATTTATCTGGCTTCAGTAATAAAAATAACAAATCTCCGTCATCTATCCTATCGACCTTTAACCACAAGACCAGTTCCATATGATGACAGTTTGACAGTACACAAGTCACCAAACACATAGTGCCTAGATGAGGCAGATAAAGATGCCACAGCACATGAACCAGATATGGAAATTCACCCTGTTTCAAATGTTAATCCCTTTATTCCCGGTTATCCACATTGGATATCAGAGCCAGCATTAATTACTTGGAGTACAAGAGGAAACCAGAGTACATGGAGTAAACCCATCCAGACACATGAAGAACATGTAAACTATGCACAGGCATTGGCCAGGTCAGTCACCTCAAGGGCTCTGTAACTTCAAGCTGACAGGATTAACCAACGTACCCCCTGCTACCCACTAAGAATGTGCTACAACGTCAGATTTACAATCAAATCTTGCAGATGTATGAGCAAAGACAACACTGGAAAGCAGCTTTACCATTGGGCCTATAGTTTTATACTCAATGAGTTGAAGTTGGACCCTTTTGCGTGTCAAATCAGCAAGACCATCACGCTCACCGACCAGCTTAAAAACCAACCTTTGCTGGTCAACTAGATAAACCTTGCTTGCCAACCAGTTTGTAGAGCCAGTATCTGCTGCTTAAATACAAAGTTGCCAACTGGCTTAACCTGACCATACTTGCCAACCAGTTTTATCAGAAAGCTTTCTGTGATCACGGTCATGCTTGCTGGCCAGCTTTAACCAGAACATTTTGTTGGTCATTTAGTAAAAGTATGCTTGCCAAATAAATTTATCAGCAAGCTTTCAATGGTCAGCCAGCTCCAGCTATTTTCTAGAGCATTGTATTATGTTAGCAGGGATGGACTACAGGCAGAAAAAGCAAATTGATAAAGAGTCCAGTAATTGTAGACAAATGTATAGTGTACATTTGGTGTGTGTGTATAGTGTATCCATGGCTTCAGAGCTCCCTTACCATCAATCTGTTGAATAAATCTGGTAGTTTGTACGAGTGTCTCGTGGAGGGGTTGAATGGGCTGATTTTGGGTGGACTCTTGTTAACGAGAGAAGCCAAACTGCCCAATAGGAAGCAGAAGAGGGCGAACGAGAGGTAAATAAAGAGCTTGAGGAAAAACGAGGTCACGGTGATTCCTCCACAGCCGGACTGAAAGAGGACTGCAGCCGCCGCGATGCACAGAGCGAGAACGGGCAGAAGGCGGCATGAGGCGTCGGATATGCGGGTTTCTCCACTGCTACTACTGCTGCCATGGACATGCATGCTGCTGGAAATGACATGGCCATACAGGCGCGGACAGGACAGACTTTATGCCCCCTGAGTTCACCCGGCATTCATTCATTAACCGCCTTGAATCCGTTTTTAGGGCGCAAATGAACTAGAAGAGGTTTGGACTATCAGTCATAGCGGAATAAAGAAAAGAAATTATCTACGGCATCATGCAGCGTTTAGAACATGTTTTCCATGTTTGTTAATCTAATCTGCACTGCAGCGATTAAAGGCTCAATGTAAACACAGGGTCTGCTATAGAACCGGCAGGATACTTAACATATAGCAGGCGCAAATAGACATCGACAGCAAATGCACAAAGGAAATCAAATCATCCTGCGATCGTCAGAGCAGTACGAGTAATGCCGTGCTCGAATCTCAGTGAAGATTGAAAACGAAACAATGTTGCTTATCAACCTAGTTTCGATTATACGGGCATCAGCATTTACGCATCCAATGCTGCATATCTAAGCTAAGTTTATAGTTCCAATAATAAAGACCGGCCTCGTATCCGCTTGATACGTTCATCCAAATCCAGCGTTAAAAGCATCTGACAGGTCCAAAAAGTAACCATAATCCGAATACGGTTCGAGTCACTTTGGCTTCCACAGGTTCATCTCATTCCAGCCGTTCAGCGGAGGAAACGCGTCGGCACACAACACGTGATCGTCATCGGCAAATCCCAGGCTGCGCCTATCGTGCCTCCCACGTTATGGCCCTAGTCAGTCGACGGCTTTCATATAAACATATTGTAGCGAATATAACGATATTAAACTATATCATACTTATAAACTATATTAAGTAAATAAACTATATTAAAATATATGTTCAAACAAGGGCATGTAATCACTGAGCACATGAAATTTAAAACGTCTCTTTAGTTAAACGACACGCTTTTTACAATTTAAATATAGCCAATTAGATTTTAAACGAGACAAACGTGTCTTATGGCAATTAGGGTACACATACTTTAACACACATACGATAATATCATGTGGTAATATCAGCTATTTACGCATACAGATTAAGTAAGTTTGAGTAAATACTAGTGACGAACTTGCACACGTACAACGGTCTGCTGTCAGTCTTATTGAATTCTCAGTTGTTAAAATGTAAGTATGCGTTTCTCGTATGTTATTTGTACAGTTTAATTTAGTTCCATATAGAGATTGTGTTAACGTTATTTAGTATATCAACAAAAAGTCGTTTTATCACAGGTGGCAAAATGTTTACGCAGGATTGTTTACGTTTGACGAAATATCACTTGTTTACTACGAACGACATCTGCTGGTCAATTTGTGAACGTTAGCAGATTTGTACAGTGATACCCAATTGCAGTGTTTCTCAAACTGTAGTACGGGAAAGAGCACAAAGTGGTACACCAGTTAACCCCGGAAAATGCATTGAGTAATGTTTTAATAATAAAGAAATTATTTTATAATTCACTTTACTTACGTTACTTCCTTATTAATGCCGTGTAGATAGAATTTATTGTACTTATTTATTTATTCACTCAGTATAATAAGTAAGATGTTTTTTACATGTATTTATAGCTTACTGGAATATTCATAGTTCTGTATTTCATAAATAATATTTTTTTTTACCATAGACAATATTGTTTTTTACTGTAGCAGTTCCTGCATTGGGTTGATTCTAAGCAACCCTCTTTGTCTTGACTGTGCTCTACTGTGAATACTGCTACTGGCTGCTAAATTTACAGCAATAAAAAGGCAATAAAATATCCAACCATCCATCCATCCATCCATCCATCCAATCTATCTGTCTATGTACATTAAGTTTTGCACTTTTCATAATTTTGTTTTAATAAAATTGTTTTGAGTCAGGTGTTATCAGTATGAGTTATCAGTAAAAAAAAACAACAATTGCCCAAACAGTATCCAGTATCCAAATAATTTGACTAATATATCACTGCGGAAGGGAGCAGGTAGTAGTGTTAACAAACTCTAAAAGAACATCATTCAGATCATAGCATGTTAATGTACCCACACCTGACATCTGTTATATGATTTAATTACTTCAGAATAAAACTAGCTGCTTCTTGAGGATTAGTAACACAAAAATGGGTGGAAAATTTTCTTTCATAAAGGCATAATTTAGGGGGAGGATACAAGAAGGTTACAGCGGACTTTTACTATCTAACTGTTCAACTGTAACTATACTGCTCACAAACATTAGGGGATGCTTCAAAATGAAATATCTCATAATGAAATCCCCCATTTTTTTGTGAACAGT
Source organism: Parotocinclus haroldoi (assembly GCA_034779995.1). Lineage (NCBI taxonomy): Eukaryota > Metazoa > Chordata > Actinopteri > Siluriformes > Loricariidae > Parotocinclus > Parotocinclus haroldoi. The sequence continues at coordinate 6,827 of JAUZST010028130.1, read as the reverse complement.
GTCACTGTTCAAAACATGTTGTAACGCTGGAACAAGATAGTTTTTCTGGGTTCTGATTTCAAACAGTGAGGCAAAACTGTGACTACGTTAAAGGGGTGACTATTTTATAGTTTTTATTTTTTCACATTGTGTATATATACACTGCCATATAAATGTATTAGGCACCAACGTGTTTGAGAAATTTTTTGTTTACTTTGAATTAACTGCATTGGTATATCCAACAACAACATATTTCATAAACTTTTTTTTCTCAAAAATGAGCTGGACAAAGGAAACCTTAATCCGTCGATATCCGTTGTGAGCGTTCTTAGCTTTTCTCTTAAGTACTTGAGTGAGTTGGGTCTCAGTCTCATTCGAGCAGCCTGGGTCCTCCCCATATCTGTAATTTTTCTGTGGGTGTGTGGTTAGGTTACTTTGTTATGCTGAATTGGCAGGTGTATATATGACTAATGTTTAATAAACATTAACTAATTTCGCTCTGACTATCTATATCCATTTTTTTTTACTATAAATGTTTGTTTATTGCAAAATCCACAGAATTTACATACTCAAAAACCTATGGCATATGTCCGTATTATTTACGTCGGTAGCTTGTTTTTAAATGTTGATCGCCCATTTATTCTGCGTTTATTTAAAGGCTTATTTTTAGTGGCGTAGGAGACTTTTATTTTGAATAATTGTTATTCCTCAGAGTTGTGGGCGCGCTATAATCAGGTGTCGATTCCGTGATTTGTAGAGTCGATTCTGGTTCCATGTGGTAGTCGATGTTATTTCAAATTAATTGGAATGCCATGCTTATTTTGATAAGAACACATTTCTTAAATTCATATCTGTTTATTAATAACAATTGGAAAGTTTAATTTAGCTTTCAAAGCTAACTGGCCTACGGATAGAAAGAAAACATAAAGATAATTGTCGTAAACGTATAGCTAGCCTACTATTTTTTCAAATTCGAAAAACATGAAAACTTACTAACGGCATGTTATTTAAATTTACAATATATTTTTTAAATAGTTAGCCTTAAAATCGTCATCTCCGCTGAATCAATTCGGAGTCGATTCATGAATCAACACAGGGACATAGCGGCCATAGGCCATTTAGAAGAGAGTGCTGGTGGAGTTAAAGTCGACATGGCAGCGGTTGAAGAATTATCCAATGTCGATGCGCTGGAGGAGGTAAACAATTACCATTTAGAAGGAGAACCAGAACAAGACATGGATCTTGATGATGCTTCGATTGGAGGCTATGTGTTTTACAGGTGAAGTAAAGCCTCATTGCTAACAGCTAGCGTAGCTAGTGTGGGTTAAAGAGTAAAGCAGCAGTGAGTAAATGTCTAACAGATAGCGAAAATAGGCGTTTGTGTAAAGTAATGTGCAACATGAGTACACAACTCTCAAAGCTACAATAATTAGCAACTACAGTATTGTCAATAGAATATATTACAATAGAATACAATATATTACATTGTTAGGAGTTGCAACATCGGAGTAAAGTCTGTTTTTGGTTTTATAGAGACAGGAAGGAATGGGCAGATCTACATCCTGTTCCCCAAGATGATGGACCAAATCCAGTGGTGAAGATTGCTTACTCAGACAGATGTGAGTGTGTTGTGTGTTTTCTAACTAAACACAAAGGACAGATGCAAGAATGTTGTTTCGAATCAGTGCCTCACTGCATGCACATGTTTGGTACACTATGCATGTTGTGTCATGAATGCAGTGAGATGATGATGATGATGATGATGATGGCGGCGGCATTTTTTTTGCATATCATGTATATAGACGTGTTAGTGCTCCAGTGTCTTTCCACATTCCAAATGTGTGTCTGGTTTATTGTTGGGGCAATAACACTATTTTTGGCAGTATATTTGAACAATATTCAATTTCAACAAAATATATTTTATACTTTAAAATACCTGACCTCGCTGCATTTTTTTTTTTTACTTTCTTTGTATGCAACTGTGTGCTTCTGCTTAAGGTGGTGAAACAAATTAGATGTTATTCCCTCTTTCCTTGTTGCAGACTTTTTGCATAGCTTATGTATCACTGTAGTTTTTTTGTACATCTGTGGTGGTACCAAAACCACCTCCACACTACCACAGTCACTAATGTTTTTGAGACAAAATTCTCCACCGCAGAACCCGCTTTCTGCCAGATCTGTTACTCTGTGAGTCATGTAATGGACTTGCGTCGTGTTCTGTGTAAATGCATTACATCATTGCGTAAAAACATCAGGATATCACAATATGGATGATTTATATCGTTAAAAAATGTATACCTGTATTATTTGTGTATTATTGTACGATGCAACACCCCTAGTGTGGTTGGTAGACAACGAGACTGTAGGAGCTGCTCATTTTGTCCGCAGGTCATCCAATTATGTACCCTATCTGGGAACTGGGCAACACAAATGTCTCAAGAATGTAAAGTTTGGTTTGTTTGATCTATTTCATTTTACAGTATCCCCTTATTTTGTAAACAGTTTATGAAGCATTGATAAGGATTGCAACAAAACTTGTGCACAAGGCTCCCCATGGCTTACAGCAGGGGGGTATGGAATGAATTATAGATTACTCAATAACAAATATCACACCAGTCTGAGCATCAGGCTTAACTCCACTCCAACGTTAAGTAATATTAGATTGTTTGTAATGAAATTAATTCTAAAATAATCTGCGTAGTTACACAAAGATAAAAATGAGTGATTTATTCTCCACAAGATTACCTTTTGGATGGACTGTACTTGAGCTGCCTTGATAAACATAGTGGTTTTGCTTGTTACAGTTGCAGATGTGTACGACTACTTTCGAGCATTGCTGAAGAATGATGAGAAGAGTGAGCGAGCATTTGCACTAACTGCTGATGCCATTGACTTGAATGCAGCTAATTATACAGTATGGTAAGTTTATGATGGCCTGTACCTTTCTTACTAGACATCTGAAAGTTACATCTGACACCAAGATGAACCTTTTACTATGGTCAAATATGAGGTGGTTCCTCCATGGGCCAAACTTTTGTCCAGTGTATAACACAAATGTTTCATTTAATTGACAAATTGGATATTTAGAGTCAACACCTTTGAATCATGTACCTTAAACCAGTCCTGAATAATGTTTTGCATTGTGGCAGGGGGCATTATTCTGCTGATAGAGGCCAAAGTGAATACCGTGAGGTGTACTTGATTAGCGATTGTTTGGGTGGGTGGTGCTCATCAAGGTAACATACATGTGAATGTCAGCACACCAGATACCTCAGCAGAACATTGCCAGTGATATGTACTTGACCCAACAGTGCTTCTGATGCTATGGCTGAGTTGTGCTTATTCAGGTAAAAAATTATATATAGGCAAATGTGAAGAAAAACACACAGCTAAAAACTTAATTGTATTGTATTTTTTTAAATGGTATTTTAATGTTTACTGTGAAAGTGAAGCATGTAAACATCAGGGGTTGATGATGATGATGATAATGATAATGATAACAGGTGCCTTTATACTACCTCAAAAATACATTCACAAGAAAGTAACTGCTTTATATTTTCTCATACTTGCATTGCTTTTATGATTATTGTAGGCATTACAGAAGAGTTCTTTTGCGGGCTTTGGACAAGGATCTGAGAAAAGAAATGGACTACATTACCGCTATCATTGAAGATCAACCCAAGAACTACCAAGTCTGGTAATATCTGATTCATTTATTTACCAATTGAGTAATTGGTAATTGTAATTTAATGTCCAGATGAATTATTTACACTGTATTGTTAGTCCACAGATGTACATATACTACATTGCCAGAAGTATGTAGACATGGCTTCGTAACCATTGCTGAAACAAAAGCTGTAATGGTCAGTAGGCAGCAAATTGGAGCAATGTGGAATGTCATACTGATTAAAGACTGCTAGCTAGCAAAACAATTTATTAACAACTGGGGGAGGCTGTCACTGTGATACATTTAAGGAACAAAAATAATAGAGAATGAATGAGACCAAAATTGCAAAATAATTAAAAAAAAATCTTATTTTGTTCCCAAGAAAGGAAATATCTGCCATCTGGAAGTTTCTCTCTTTAAAAAAAATCTGATGCTGGCCAATAGCATATATATTGGGAAACCATTGTTTTCACTGGTGGTAAACTTGCAACTTACATCATCACCAAAAAAAGCCATTGTACGCTGCTCAGAAAAATTGGATGCTACTCCAAAATTAATATGAAGTGATTAAAAAGGAAACATTTGATTATACTGCATTAAACAAGATCATCAGAAAAGCAAATGAAAAGTCATGGAAAGTTTTTAGATTATACAAATGAGATGCACACTTAATTATGGTGATTGAGTAGTAAGTGACATATTTCCGGGGGTGAACAGAAGCATGTCAAACTGGATGAGAGTGCCACACATTGACTGGTCACCCATGACTGCCAAAACACGCTGAGCGACAATTAGATTGTCCAGCAGTTCTTGTAGGATCCTCTGTATTCATGTAGAAATTTTTGTGAGCAGTGTATTTGCCACTGACTACACTAATCAGTAGTTAATATCCAGTTGTAGTAGCTAATACCAAATTGTGTAGTTTGTACATTCTCTTAAAATGCATTTCTTTATTCATTTCATGATCTGAAGTATAAAATGCATACAAGTATAGTTGCAGTCCCTCCCTTAAACCACTCCTGACTTTGCTCTCCGTCTTTGGCTGAAGGCATCACAGACGCATGGTAGTTGAGTGGCTTAGTGATCCTTCTGAAGAATTGGAGTTCACTTCTGCGATCCTCATTCAGGATGCCAAAAACTACCACGCATGGCAGCACAGACAGTGGGTCATTCAGGTAAATATCGAAGCTCACATCTAAAGTTCAGAAACTACATTCAGAATTACACACACAAACATGACATACATGGAGAGGACCTGTTGCTAGAAGCAAACTTTGTGTTTTGATTACATGTTGCACCAGCTGGACTGGGTTGTTCTGATGTCTCCACAATGATGCAATGTGTACTGTCTATGATAATATGTAACAATCTGCAAACTTTCATCATCGTCTATGTCAGTCACTTTGCAATAAATCAGGGCTGCAGCAATTGGTCAGGTGTTGATGCTGAAAATGTGTCATTATTTCAAACCACGGTATTGTTGTGTGATTTTTACAACACTTCCATTCAGATAACAACACTACTCGGTGCATGAGGTCAGTTTTTAGGCTCCAGTCTTTTGGTGTCATTCAGCAGTCTTAATAATGGTGGCCTGTCAGCCGAGAGTCCAAGACAGATTGATTTAAAATGCATCGTAAAGGTTTTAAAAACCTAAAAGCAATTCAGACTGGCACAAAACATAAAGGTGGTTTGTAAACTGAAGTCATATTCATTTTCTCACATGTTAATATTAGTAACTATAGTGGTTAATATAGTAACTATGTTAATAGTGTCCTGTTATTCTGTGACTGATAAGGAAATCTAAATGTATCTTACAGTTTTGTTTCGAAGTTCAGAAACCCCTCTTGCTTTGGCTTGGACATTTGAAGCTTAAATGTCGGTTTGTTCGTATTACAGGAGTATAAACTGTGGGATGGGGAGTTGGAATATGTAGACAAGCTGCTGGAGGAAGATGTAAGGAATAACTCTGCCTGGAACCAGCGACACTTCGTCATCAGTCACACCTCCACTTATTCTCCGCCAGAAGTGTTAGATCGAGAAGTGCAGTGAGTGAAGCAACCGGTCCAGTGCTGTTACAGATATTTTTATCAGTCTAAAAAACCCTTCATTTTCTTCACCTCAAATGAAAGATTTTATGCTACTGTAACGTAAAGATAATTATAAAGCACAAGAAAACTCTGCACACAATACGTAAATGGGTCGGAGATGCCACTAAAAACACAAGTGATTCAGACCTCCGCTATGTCTGGAGTTGAACAGACTTGGAGTTAACAAGACTGGTTGTCGAAAACTGGTTGTTGAATCCAACCTTAGATATTTTTCTAATTGTTTCCCTTCAGTTGTTTGAAATGTATGTTCCTGACTCTTTCTGTTTTCCCCAAAAGGTACAGCATGAAACAAATTAAAAAAGCACCCCATAATGAAAGTGCATGGAACTATCTGAAAGGGTAAGGCTTACTGTGTTTTTGCCCTTTAGTAACAATTGTATGTTTTTCTTGTTAAAACCGATCTGATGGCGGGCTAGTCTTGAAATGTCTCAATATAAACACTAGATGGAGACATTTACAATGATTTTATCTTAATGTCTTTCTTAAATTAAAGGGGGATTGTTCATCAAATCAAGAACAGACTCTCTTATGAAACGGTGTTTGTATTCTCGATAAAAAAAAATCAGTTCAAATTCTCACAAAATGATCACTGCACTGCCAGTTTAAAGTTTTATAATTATTACATTTTGAACTAAAACATGCTTCTCTGTTGTTGTATGAGTTAGGATTCTGCAGGCTACTGGGCCGTCATCTTATCCTGGGCTGCTGCAGCAGGTAGAGGAATTACGGGAGACGCGTTGCTCCCCGCATCTACTTGGCTTTCTGGTGGACTTCTATGAGGACGCACTTGAGAACAACAACAGCACCTTTAACCAGGGCGAGATGCTCAGTAAGGCTTTGGAGGTAAACTCAGAAGTTCTCAAACAATTTACAGTTTAACCCTGTTATCAAAATTGACCTTGTTTTCAGGAATGCAGGTACCCTCGATTTATGATAGGGTTGCAAATCCACCTTAAATAATCGTAAATGGAACGCGTGTGTGTGTATTTGTGTGTGTATTTGTGTGTGTGTGTCTGTGTGTGTGTGTGTGTGTATATATATATATGTGTATATATACATGTATGTGTGTGTAT